>VUQK01032122.1:0-17102 GCA_015106715.1 Bujurquina vittata
GAAGACTTTGGAGTGGCCTAGCCAAAGTCCTGACCTGAATCCTATTGAGATGTTTTGGTATGACCTTAAAAAAGGCCGTTCATGCTCAAAAACCCTCTAATGTAACTGAATTAGGACAATTCTGCAAAGATGAGTGGGCCAAAATTCCTCCAGAACGCTGTAAAAGCCTCATTGCAAGTTATCGCAAACGCTTGGTTGCAGTTGTTGCTGCTAAGGGTGGCCCAACCGTTATTAGGCTTAGGGGGCAATCACTTTTTCACACAGGGCCATGATGGTTTGGATTTTTTTTCACCTTTACTACTACACACCTTCATTTACAACTTGCATTTTGTGTTTACTTGTGTTGTCCTTGACTATTGTTTAAATTGGTTTGATGTTCCGAAACACTTAAGTGTGACAAACATGCAAAAAAACAGGAAATGAGGAAGGGGGCACTTTTTCACACCACTGTAGTAAAAACACTTGAGTTCTCAGCAAGGCACACCACTAAATTGGTAAGATAATACATAAAATATCACCAAAAACCTGGACTGCTGTTATATATATGTATCCAACTGCCAAAATCTAGATTGTAATTTCATGCCCCAATTTTCAGTAAGTTTAAAATAAATGTCTCTTTTCCTTTCCTCACTAGGCCTGTGAGAAGGTAGGGGTTCAGATCCCCAGGTTCTGTTACCATGAGCGCCTCTCTGTGGCGGGAAACTGCCGTATGTGTCTGGTGGAGATCGAGAAAGCACCTAAGGTAACGTCAGGCTCCTGTAAATACTTGGATTTAAACTTAATAACACACTGAGACTCAGTTTATGGCCCAATATTACTGTAAATGCGTAGTTATTTATACTGTGTGTGTGTGTCATGTGCCCTTAGCCAGTAGCAGCCTGCGCCATGCCTGTCATGAAAGGCTGGAACATCCTCACCAACTCAGAGAAAACACGCAAAGCCAGGTACAAACTTTAGTGCTCTAGCTTTGAAAATATCAGGTTAAACTAAAGAAGAGATGGATTCATGTGTTAATGTCTCATCAGAGAGGGAATAATGGAGTTCCTGTTGGCCAACCACCCACTGGATTGCCCTATTTGTGATCAGGGAGGCGAGTGTGACCTGCAGGTAACCCTGGAAAAGTGTAATTTTAGATAGTCTAATAAGGGCATTTAGATGAAAAAATCAGTTTTTGCTTTACATAGCTGAGTCTTTGAGACCTAAGAGAAACAAACCCAACTCTTTACTCAGGATCAGTCCATGCAGTTTGGTTCAGATCGCAGCCGTTTCTCAGAAGGAAAGAGAGCAGTGGAGGACAAAAACATCGGGCCTCTCATTAAAACCATCATGACCCGCTGTATTCAGTGCACACGCTGCGTCCGGTGAGTGCTTTATATACATCAGTCAGGGATAATGTAATGTGACATTAGCAGCTATTTAATGTGGCAAAAGACACGTCGCATGCATTCAAGGTCCAAGATTCCTTTGTCATTGTGTTTTTAAAAGAAGCTAATTGTTCACTTCCTAGAAACAGAACTGAAGTATATATTAAAAACAGATCAACATACTTATTCATCCAAAAAAACACATGCATACACAGTTCCAGACATTCATGTGTGCTTCAGTGCATGCTTCAGACATTTAAACAGCATGTCCCGCCCGCGTGTGTTTGCAGTTTTGCCAGTGAGATCGCCGGTGTTGAGGACCTGGGAACGACGGGAAGAGGAAACGACCTGCAGATTGGGACATACGTGGAGAAGATGTTCATGTCGGAGCTGTCGGGCAATGTTATCGATGTCTGTCCTGTGGGAGCGCTCACCTCCAAACCCTACGCGTTCACTGCAAGACCATGGGAGACCAGGTAGGAAAGGGTCTGATACTTGATTATTTGACTATTACTTATATTTAAATAAAAGATGAGAGCTTTCTTGAACTTCCTGGAGCATTTTTATAGCATGGTTTTTTGCTGCCTTTGCAGAAAAACTGAGTCAATTGACGTGTTGGACGCTGTCGGCAGCAATATCGTCGTGAGCACACGAGGAGGTGAGGTGATGAGGATATTGCCCAGGCTAAACGAAGACATCAACGAAGAATGGATCTCTGATAAGACCAGGTGATACAGAAACTGAGCCAAGCCAGAACTCGGTTTTAACTCGACATAAAACAAGACTCCCTCTGCAGTTATCTTTAAAACAGGTGGTTTTTCAATTTTTTAATATGTTGTAATTGTATCTGCAGGTTTGCATATGATGGTCTGAAGAGACAGAGGTTGACCCAACCAATGGTGAAAGATGAATCAGGTCAGCTGACCGTGACCACCTGGGAGGATGCTCTCACTCGTATTGCTGGAGCAGTACGTGTCTTTCCTCTTTATATTGGATCTTGCTTTTTTTTTTTAATTAATAATAATTGAATTTAGGTGGCAGTTATAAGGTTTGTTTTCTTTGTAGCCAGTAAATTTAGGGCATTCATAATGCATAAATGTGTCTGTTTGTGCAGCTGCAGAGCGTGCAGGGCAATCAGGTAGCTGCCGTAGCAGGAGGGATGGCAGACGCTGAAGCTCTGATCGCCCTCAAAGATCTCCTCAACAGACTCAACTCAGAAAACCTCTGCACTGAGGAGCTCTTCCCCATGGCAGGCGCGGGGTAAGGAAGGGCCTCTGGTCATGCTTTGTGAAAACACGCATGAGAAGCATCATATTATGGCTTTATTAGCTGACACTGTTGTTTTTTTTTTTTCTTCTTGCGCTCTGCAGCACTGACCTCCGCTCCAACTACCTTCTGAACTCTCGCATCGCCGGCATTGAGAAATGTGACATGCTGCTGCTCGTGGGAACAAACCCTCGCTACGAAGCGCCACTGTTCAATGCTAGAATCCGCAAGAGGTAAAGTCATATCATATCATTATTTTAAAAAGAAAAATGTTTTCGGGACGGATTCACTATTTAAAAAAAGGTTTGTTTAATAAATTTTGCTCTCTCATGTCCTTTTTTTGTTTTCGTCCTCTCGCTCTGACAGCTGGCTCCATAATGAGCTGCAGGTTGCCATGGTTGGCCACAAGGTCGACCTGAGTTACACATACGATCACCTGGGAGAGGACACTTCAGTCCTGACGCAACTGGCTAACGGCACACACACCTTCTGCAAGGTAATGCACACACATGTAGTTTGATCAGATGGTTCAGGGTTCTTTACAGACTGAAAATCTTATTTTCTGTTCCCTGCTGTCAGGTCCTTTCAGCTGCTAAGCATCCAATTGTGGTTGTGGGCAGCAGCGCTCTGCAGAGAGACGATGGAGCTGCCATTTTGAGCGCTGTCTCCACCATCGCTCAGAACGCCAGAGCCAGCAGCGGAGTGGAGGAGGGTTGGAAAGTCCTCAACGTCCTTCACAGGTAAAGCTTAGCCATTGATTTGAAGTTGCTGGTGATTAGTGTTTTTCTAATGTATTGAGGTACAGTAGATGCTTATACTTTGTGTGTGCGTGTGTGTGTGTGGGGGGGCAGGGTGGCCAGTCAAGTGGCTGCTCTAGATTTGGGCTACAAGGCCGGAGTGGACGCCATCAGGAAGAATCCCCCTGAAGTGCTTTTCCTGCTGGGAGCTGATGCTGGCTGCATCACCAGGGCTGACCTGCCCAAAAACGGCCTCATCATCTACCAGGGTAATAAACACACGCAGAGAGAGATACACACAGGTTTGGAAATTAAAATGCTGCTAATCTGTAGAAATATATTAACATCAATTTGCAATCCCTTCAGGTCATCATGGTGATGTTGGAGCACCAATGGCAGACATCATCCTGCCTGCTGCTGCATACACAGAGAAAAATAGCACTTATGTCAACACTGAAGGCAGGAGTCAGCACACCAAAGTGGCTGTGACTGCTCCTGGAATGGCCAGAGAGGACTGGAAGATCATCAGAGCTTTGTCTGAAGTAAGAAAGAAGTGTTTCTAGTTGTCTGGCCTGATGTTCATAATTAACACAAAAAAGTGCGGCCAATCATGCGAATGTCTGTGTGTGTTTACAGCTGACTGGCGTAACGCTGCCCTACGACTCTATAGATGAGATCCGATCCAGGCTAGCCGAGGTTTCTCCTAATCTGGTCCGCTATGACGATGTAGAGGAGGCGAATTACTTCAAACAGGCCAATGAGCTCGCTATGGTACATAAACATACACACACAGTTGGTCTGCATCGGATTTTCCCAACATCTTGACTCAGCCATTTCCGCTTTTTCTTCCTCAGACTGTCAACCAGGACCTCTTAGCAGCTCCTCTGGTGCCGCCTCAGCTCACAGTAAAGGACTTCTACATGACAGGTAAGTTTTTATTTAATAGCTTTGTTTAAAAATAATATTAATAATGGCTACGCAAATGTGTCATAATCTTTGCTTGATTGTGTGTTCAGACTCCATCAGCAGGGCTTCCCAAACGATGGCGAAGTGCGTCAAAGCGGTCACAGAAGGCGCCGCGGCCGTCGATGAGCCGTCTATTTGCTGAACGCCTGATGACAACAACTCTGCCTTTTCCTCTGAAACACACTTCTTGAACCTTGCGTTTCTCCATAAGTTAAAGTTGTGCTCGATGCTTGTGTATACCGTTGAATCGTTTTCTCCTCTGAGAACGAGCTTTGTTGAATAAATCTGAGAAGCATACAAAATATGAATAAAATCTTAAAATGCCTTGACTACAGCTTTATGGTCTTTTTTTATTTACGACATTATTGTAATACAGTTAAAATTAGTTCGAGATACGAGATCTATAATCTCAGCCATAACTGAAAAGACCACAACCCTTTAATTTTGTGTCATGATTGCTGATGAATATTCTAAAACACAAGCTGCACATCATAGAAATTATTTTATATGGATTTTCTGAAGAGGCTCCAAAAGACCTCATCAGCTTCAGATCATGATCATCTTCAGGCACGTTTTTCACTTAGTTGTGTTTAGTTGTTCCAGTCTGTGCAGCTCAGGATCCTCAAATTTTAATTTCCTCTACTCCAGCTTAAAATAAAAATGTAATTTAAACAGCCGGCTGCAGTTTAAACACGTGTCCATCACTTACCACACAGCAGCTGGCTGGAAAACCAAAATGGCCTTAGAGTCCACAGTTGACTGAATTAATGGGTTAAGACCCCAATCGCACAACTGCAGAGGACTGCACTTTTTTTTAAACGAAAACATCTTTATAGTTGATAGATCCCAATCATTTACACCAACTCTTCTACTATGGCTTAAATGCCTTCCACTGAAATGTGTGCTGCTGTTTATATATATATGTGTGTGTGTGTTAATCGACTAGTAATACAGTAACAAGTGAAAACTTAATCTGATTGCTGAGTAGTTAAAAAAATACTACACTCAATATTACAATATTAATTTTAGGCTCTCAGAGTAGCTTTACATGTTCATTTATCTCATAATGAGCCTCGGTGGGGCTTATCACTTGATCTATTAGGCCATCTTTCTTCTGATTGGCTGCCCCTCACAAACAAGAGATTTCCACAGCAGACAGCGTCCCTGAGATGACCATATAAGGATATCCTTACGTAAGTGTAGAAAACAATGTCTGAAATCAAACACTGAGATCAGTGTGAAGCCTGGGCTTTTGGCTCACAGGAGTTACTCGTGCACAGACTGATCTCATTACTTTAAACTTTGGCCACGTTTAATATGAGCATTCACCATTGCAACAGTACATGTACATGCCAGAAAGTAAGGAAAAGCATGATAGAGCCGCTATTCACCATATCAAATAACATGCAACACACAGCATCCTTCTGAGATGTATATGTGTAAAAGAATAATAAAATATTAAAAAAAAACTTTTAAGAAACACTTGAGCTCCAAAACAAACTCTCTGCCCACTTATTCCAAAACTTCTCTCCAGCTCACTTGACATTTAGAAACTCAAGTGTGTACAAATACTCAGAGGCACTCACCTGAGTCTCAGAGCCATTATAGTGAGGTATGAGAACATTCTGGATCCGTGGTTGTATATCTGGTATCAAAGAACTTCTACAGTTAGAGGCAAGGTTTTGATGTGATTGAGTAGTTAAAGGAGTGCCTGTGTGTGTTCTCAATGGATCCAAAATAGGATTTGCGCATGGAGTTGGACACCATTCCTGCAGACAAATAGCTCTTGTCACATACTAGAGAGAGAGAGAGAGAGAGAGGAGACAGGCTCATCTCTCCATTCTCTGTCTGCTCAGTGTCCGAGGCTGAACAGTGAGTTCATTTTTACTACTCCCCATATCTGGAATTATTTTTACTTCATGGTCAGTATTCCTGCAGCAGTAAGTTTTCTATACCGTTTACAGCTTCATTTGTCCTTGCTGTTTCTCACTTATTTGATAGTATTTTTTTTTGGGTGTGTTGTCTCCTATAGCTGGCTCAGTCTCCTCTCTTCACTCTTTCCTGCAGGCCTTCCATCAGGGACGAGCAGCAGGGCACACGCTGGACTAATTTCAGCTGCAGCAGAAAAATGGTTGCAGTGAAACTCCTCATTCTGGGAGCTCCAAACACTGGGAAAACAGGTAACCTTGCACCAAAACACCAGCTGAAAAACACAGGCGGATAAAGAGGGGGGCGTGTTTTGTAAGTTCTGAATTAGATAACAGTTCATCAGTGCATAGAAGAGCTTAAGTTTAGGGTCAACTGCCCGTCACGGTTTAAGAGGTTTTGCTAAAAATGGAAACCTTACACTCTTCATAAGTTGTTCATCTTTCTGAGCCTCATGCACCTCTATGACCTCCACTGCCATGCTTCAGATGTCATACACATCTACTGCTACTGTCTATTTCTAAAAGTAGCTCATTTTCAGTTGAGTGCAATAGACTCATTTGTCACTTTCCATTTCAAATGTTTGTGCTCACTTTCAAATAATGTAGTATGAGCTCATACAGCTGCTTTCCTGCTGCAAGAAGAGAAGAAACACTCCAGCACACCTATATCATTTTAATATTATACATATGTAATTCGATTCATTTCTGCATGGTGAAATTCAGTTGTGACAACAGTGGACAGCAAGCTTGATCGTAAACTCCGTGTCTTTCCGTGCCTTTCAGGCTCCTTCCACCCAAACATGGCGAAACTACTTATGCATTTATTTAAATAGCGTCACTGAGAGGGTAGTTCCAAAGCAACACTGACACAGTGTGACATGGCGTGAACACAGGATGCTTTGTGTGTGTGCGTGTGTGTGTGTGCGTGTGTGTGTGTGTGTGTGTGTGTGTGTGTGTGTGTGTAAATGTGCACAGTGCGAGAGAAATATTCTTCAGTGTCTGCTTCTCGCCTTGAGCGCCCGTGTCTGTTTTGTGTCTGCAGCCCTGTGTGTTCGTTTCATAACCAAACGATTTATCGGCGAATACGACCATAAAAAGGGTAAGACTTGGGTAAAAAAATTTTTTATTACTCACAGTAAACATTACATTACTTACCTGAGACATTCACTGGCAGGATTGTGTGTTTCTACAGAGGTGACCTACAAATGCAGCCGGGTACTGGATCAGGAAACTGTTGATCTGGAGATTCTCGACTTAACTTGGAAGGTAAACTTTGGCTTTTATTTATAACTTTGTCATAGTCGTAGTAATTTTTTTAATGCTTCAACTGTGCTGCATCCAAATGACTTTTTCTGTTTTTAATATTTTAAAAGACATTATTCACAAAGTAGAAAATGGGAAATTTTTAAGTAAATGTAAATATATCTTTTCCCTTTGAGCAAGTTAGAAAATGAACACATGTCCCAACTGCACCTTTTTTGCATGAATAAATCTGACAAGGCTTAATGCTACATTGTCTCCAGGAGAGCTCTGTAGCTTCTCTGGAGTCCTCCATCCGCTGGGCTGATGGTTTTCTGCTGCTCTACTCCGTCACACAGCGCTTCAGCTTCCTGGAGGTCCCACGGCTGAAGACCCTCATTGACCAAACCAAGCAGAATCTGGGTATGGAGATATCTTACCCTGTATGAGAAAACCTAACATTGTGCCACTAATACTGGCAAAATTTAAAGCTTTGTAACCCAACCCGAGGAGGCTTCAAGCGGCATATTTGTTTGAAAAAAGTAAAATCTGCACGAGGGAAAGTTCATAAAGAAGATCTTAGAAACTGTCCATACACAGACCTGCAGCCTGATGTCCACACAAACACCAGGTCTCTGTTCTGTCTCTCTTTAATATCTGTCTATTGTCACCTTTACACACACATGAACGCACACACGCATTCCGTGTTTGGTTGTGCCATCCTGTCCTCAGTAGGTAGTGTGCTGACAGAATAACTCCAGACTGTGTGCCATAGTGTCATCGTGCATTCTTGTGTCAGTTGTTCCTGCAGTGCTGGTAGCCAACAAGGCAGATCTGGAAATCGGCAGGCAGGTGACAACAGAGGAAGGGCAGAGACTGGCCAAGGATTTAAGGTTTGAGTGCTCAGATTTTCACACGTTTTTCTTTTATTTGCTATATTTAGTAATAAAATAACTTTTATAATTAATTAAGGATAATATTAGTTCAGGTAAGCCAACAGGTCAGTTGTACACATCCAAGTGGTAAACCCCAGCTTTTGAATTGTATAGAAATAATCTCCTTTAGACTAAATGGTCTTGCCTGGAATATATTTTTGATATGTATTTTTATATTTTTGAATATGAGCTTTGAACCAGACAGCTCCTTGTATGCGTATTTCCGTGTGTGTGTGTGTGTGTGTGTGTAGGTGTGGTTTCAGAGAGTTGTCTGTGGCAGAAGCGGTCCTGGCAGTGGAAGCAGCGATGCTTCAGCTCGTCAGGTTCGTTTCCTTCAGTGTGTTTGTGTCCAGCTTCACACAGTGTGATCAACGCTGCACTCAAATACACTTAAACACATGACATGAGCTGTGATTCCTTTCCATTCTAGACAAAAATTTAAGGATGCAATATTTAATGCAGCAATATACTCAAAACAGCACTCAGCGCAGCGTTCTCTGATACTGCATGCTGAAAAAAAAAGCTCCTGAAATACTGAAGAGCATCTTTGTTGTTTGTTTTGTTCAGTTTAATTGGCAAAGTTGCAGCATGACTGATGTCTCTTGCCTGCGGTCTTAAAGCTCAGAAGGTTTTATGAAGCTTTTGCCTGTGTTGTTTGATTGGCAGCTGATGTGTTGTGTGTGTGAAACAGGCTGGTGTTGGACCAGCAGCGCCCTCTTCCTGACCGTCGCTCCTACATGCTGACTGTTCGCCACGCTCTGACCCGGAAACTGACCAGATCTAAGACCATGCAGTGGTGACAACAGCAGCCCACCACTACCACAGCCCCCCAGTGGGAGAAATAAATAAATTGATAATTGTTTTTTAACTCTTGTCCTGTCAGAGTTAAAGTTATCTCTTGTATCTGTCATCCAGATTGAGAGCTATCATGCATCATCTGGGTTTATGGATTTGTGGGTGATGAGACCAGGGTTTAAAAAATATACACTCACCAGACACTTTATTAGGTACGCCTTGCCTGTTGGACCCTCTTTTGCCTTCAGAACTTCCTTAATTCTTCATGGGACAGATTCAACAAGGTGTCCTGAGAGATTTTGGTCCATATTGATGTGACAACATCACACAGCTGCTGCAGATTACTGGATCTCTTCTTTTTTCCAGACCTTTCTTTGTAAACTCTAGCGATGATTTTGCAGGAAAACCCCAGCAGATCAGCAGTTTCTGAAATATTCAGACCACCCTGTCTGGCACCAACAACCTGAAGTTCAAAGTCACACCTCTAAAACACTGAAAAACACAGCTCTTCTCTATTTTGATGCTTGGTTTGAACTTCAGCAGGTCATTTGACCATGTAGACAGCTACCTAAAGTTGCTGGTGAATGTACACTATATAGAAACATAGTGAGTAATGTTCTGTTATTAGTCTGCTATGATGAGTTTATTAGACAGTCAATATCAGGATTAAGGACATTTATTCTCGTGCACAAACATGTTGGTTCCATCCACCAGCAGAGGGTGGTACAGTCATCTGGTTCGGTGCAGACATCACAATCTTCCAAATGTGCAATTTGGACAGTGCCTATTTAAATACCCACTTTGGTGTGGAAGGAGTTGAGTGATCTCGACAAAGATCTGACCTCAATCCCTTAACAAGTTTACGGGTCAGTAAACTGCAAAATCTTGAGGAAAACCTTGCTTGAAAAGAGAAGGGCCACTATAGCAGAAGATAACGCCATCATTTTGCAGTGAGACGATCGAGGATCGCATATTTGATTTTTAGGCATTTGTATACTTTGTTATTTCTGTCTCAAGCTCATTTTTATACTGTCATGTTTTCATTTATCATTTCTACATCTACATGCGAATCTTTCCTGTCAGCAGAGTTCATCAGTGTGTGAGAAATAGTTAAAGTGGCCTTTGTTGTTAAAGTGTGTAGATGATGTAACAGTGCGTAAAGAATGAAGCTGGCTTTCATTACACTCTTGGCATTCCTCGACTGCGTCTCTATGCTTTTTCCTATGCATCTCCCCTTTTCTCTGAACTTCTGAACTTTATGATCAGTGAGAGACATCTAAAAAAGGCAGACAGCACAAAGCAAAACTGTGAGAGGCAGAAAATAAGTCAGACTAGAGCAAGGAGGGAAAATACCGGCCTTCTTTGGCATCTCAGCAGCCTCTAACCTCTTACAGACCTCGCTCCTTTTCCTCACCGATCTATCTACAGCGATTCGTGAAGACATCATGGAAAATTGGATTTGTGCTTACTCTCCATCACTCCACTCTGTCCACCCCATGACCATCAACTGCTCCACCCAGTTGCCACCAACAACCAACCACAGAACCCCATAGGCTTTATATATAAACACAGAGATCAACATATTCAGAGAATTACAGATCTTAGCTTTAAAGTTATAATTAGATTTTCTTTTTTATGCACCCTCGGTGTGATGCCATTTGCAGCAAAAGTCAGTCAGTTATTGATCATTCTGTGATTACCTGTCTATATTGTTTTTCAGTGTTACTGATGGGCATCATAAAAGGTACTGCAGGGCCAAACTGAAGTACCTGAGGGGTTTTTTATTTGAAAGGAGAAGGAAGGAGAAAGGCAAGCGTTAAATTTGAGCTGTAGTGACTCAAAACAAATGTTTGTTTGCTGTTTTTCATTATCTTTCAGTACATTACCAGTGGCACTAGTTGTGCATAAGTTGTGACATATTGGTCAGAGAATATGGAGCACAGAAAGTGCCAAAATTAGGAAGTGATTAATTAATGAATAATTATATCAACAGATAAATTATTAGGCCATTGTTTGCTCTATAAAAACATTAAAATAAATATGGGGATGAATTACTTTTAATGAAGTTTACATTAATTAGATATTTCTTTTTGAATTTGCTTATGTGTTTATATACCCTTGTTTTATTTTATTTGCCTTGTTTATTCCCTGTGGTCCTCGTTGCATTCCACATTATTCTGTGTTTTCTTGAGGTTCAGTTTTTTTTTAACTTTTAATTATTTACCCATCCATCCATTCGCCTTATAAAGTACTGTAGCTCAGGGTCACGTTTATTTGTTTGTTTGACTACCAGTTGTATTTTCCCCTTATTTTTTCCCCTTATTCATTCATTTCTGTATTTTCAGTACCAGCCCTGACCTGTGGTTTAATGTTTAAAGACTTTGATATGAAAGTCAGCATGAATGGATATTCACCAACATCAGTGGTTGATAGCTATTCATGATTACTAGCTTTGAACGAATATGCTCAGGCCTGTTATCAGGGTCAGCGCAGGCAGTGAGAAAGAGCGTAGTGACCGTGTGGTGAAGAATGGGCACATCATTTACTCTCGCAAAGATAAACTGCGCGTCCTCTACCTCTGAGCTTTCATGTCACTGCTCTCGCCGCCTGTAATGCCAGCCAACTTGAGTGGATTAGTGACACAGACGGAGGGAGCCAGGAGAGGATGATGACAGCAAAGAGATGCAGTGACATCACAGCGGTCACCAAGGAGATGAAAGGTCAGGACCCCTCTTCAACTCTGACTCAGAATAGAAGATGAGTCATACCTGCATCATTATAGAAGCAGCCAATCCGAAGCTGTCTGTCACATACGTCAGCAGATAAACAACCAATCATGCAGCTAATGTATTCAGTCAGGCAAATACTCAAGCTTTGGATTTCTGATTTCTTTTAAGTTTGTATTCACATGTATTGCTTTTATACCAACTTAGGACTTATTCAGATATAAAAGATAATATAATATGAAATAGGAATATGAATAAATAAATAAATAAATAAAAAATATATATATAATGTTTTTTTTTTCTTTTTTTATTCTTCTGTTTCCAGGCAAAGTGAACACTTTCTATCCACACTTTCTATCTTAAATCTGCTGGGCAGAGCCAGTTGTGTACTGAATTTCTCCAACTTTGCTATTATATTGATTGCTTACATTCATAAGCTGCAGTTTATCAAACTTTAAATCACTGCTAAGGGATTAGCAGTGATTTAAAGTTGCATGGTTTGTAGTAAATTGCCACAGTTAATATTCTTTTTTCTTATTTTCTGTCATATTTACACTGTTATAATGGTTGCTGCAAATAATAAAAATGGCCACTCTTAAGTTATGATGTCAGTGTAGTAAATCTCCGTGAGGCAAAAGCTCAGGCTTCAGGCTTCACCTATAAACAGGTGCATTCATCCTACCCAAAATTTACACAGTATTTATGGATCTGTCAGGTTTCCGATATGTGTCCCCCCAATAGTAAACTCCCTCCTACGCCCTTGCTAGGACATCAGCGAGAGGGGATATCCCTAATTTGGTCATCTCACCTCAGGTCAGCTCAGGCACACTGCTCTGGCTGCAAACAAGAAACCATCTGTTACTCAAACTTTTTTGTTTTTTTGTTTTTGTGGTTGTTTTTTGTTTTTGATGTTTTTTTTGTTTGTTTGTTTTTGCCAGAGTAAGAGCATTTCATTCAGGTTTCAGAATTCACCACATTACAGTAACAGCATTAGTGAAGGTTACAAATGATCTTCTTTTGGCCTCTGACTGTGGACTCATTTCTGTGCTTGTCCTGCTAGACCTCAGTGCAGCTTTTGATATTGTTGACCATAATATTTTATTACAGAGATTAGAGCATGCCGTAGGTATTAAAGGTACTGCACTGCAGTGGTTTGAATTATATTTATCTAATAGACAGCAGTTTGCTCATGTTAATGGCGAGTCTTCTTCAGACACTAAGGTTAATTATGGAGTCCCACAGGGTTCTGTGCTAGGACCAATTTTATTTACATTATACGTACTTCTTTTGGCAGTCTTATTAGAAAGCCTTGCATATATTTTCATTGTCATGCAAATGATACTCAGCTTTATCTCTCCATGAAGCCAGATGACACACATCAATTAGTTAAACTGCAGGGATGTCTTAAAGACATAAAGGCTTGGATGACCTCTAATTTCCTGCTTCTAAATTCAGATAAAACTGAAGTTCTTGTGCTCTCCCCCACAAATCTTACATTGTGTCTTACTTGATACTTACTCTGGATGGCATTACCTTGGCCTCCAGTAACACTGTGAGAAATCTTGGAGTCATTTTTGACCAGGATATGTCCTTCAATGCACATATTAATCAAATATGTAGGTCTGTTTTTTGAATTTGCGCAATATTATTAAAATTAGAAACATCCTTTCTCAGACTGATGCTGAAAAGCTAATTCATGCATTTATTACTTCTAGGCTGGACTATTTTGATTACTATCAGTCTGACCTAAAAGCTCTCTGAAAAGCCTTCAGCTGATCAAAAATGCTGCAGCTAGAGTACTGACAGGGACTAGAAAGAGAGAGCACATTTCTCCCATATTGGCTTCTCTTCATTGGCTCCTTGTTAAATTCACAATTGAGTTTAAAATCCTTTTTCTTACATACAAAGACCTCATTGTACCACATCACCCCATTAGAGAACTTCAGAGGATGAATTAAGGATGTATATTTAACATGTGAATCATGTAAAGATACTTTACTACAGTTCAGGAATGAAAATATGGTGTTGGTTTAAGATTAGCAGGGCCTCAGTGCACTTGTGTGTACAAATATAACTCTCATCTCCACAGAGTGTTTTAGTCTCTCAATTTGTTCCTCTAGTCTAATTTCTGAGTTTGTGATAGTGTTGAAATAAACCTTAGATATTTGCTTTTAATTCTATCCACAATGTCACAGAATGGGACAAGATGTTTGCCACTCTTTCACAGGAGTTATGAACAGTTGTGCATTGGATACAACCGTGCAACAAAGTACTTTAGGAATTGAGACATCATTCAAGGATGTGCACCGAGATTGATTTCTAAATCAAAGGCTGGCGGAAGGAGGACAGACGAGACATGTCGGTACAAAATAAAAAAATAAGAAGAGCCCAAGGTTTTGGTTTAACTGCTGTCATTAGGCAGACAGCTGTCTTTCACTGAAAAGATCTAAAAAAAAAAAAAAAGCCAACAATATAGATTCGTGGTAGACAAGATCAGCTGGTAACAATACGAGTATTTAACAGGTAAAGAGACATATTATTCTGTCAGGACTTTGTAGAGACCAAAGCAGGACAACTGTTGTATATTAAAAGTGACTAAAGGTGAAGTTAAATTTTCTTATAATTTTTCAAAGTGGTTTTGATCAGTAGTTCTCCAGACATAAATTTTAAAAAATGCACCTAACTAAAGGCAGGATCAACAGTTGTGTCTACATATTACAGGCAACTTAGCAAAGAAACGGTTTCAAATTGGATCTTTGTGTAACTTTAGGCACTTTGTTTGTAGTAGCCAAAAACATGTAATTTGTTCCCATTTTTTAGCTGAATCTATGAAAATAGTCAAAGGTAACAGCATGTGACAGGCAAAGTGATTCCCAAAAAGCTATTAGCTGAAAACTTAGCATATTTCTGCACTGTGCGCAGTATGTTCTCAACAACAAAGTGCCTACAGCCATCTGTAAAACATAGTGGAGGCTGTGTCATTGTTTGGGGCTGCATTTCAGCCGGTAGTGTTGGGGCTCTTGCCAAAATTGGTGGATTTATGAACACAGAAAAGTACCATCACTGAGCCATCATGCAACACCATCTTGAGAGTGTCTGATGAATCACGGTGGTCACACCAAATACTGACTTTGAACTTTGTGAGAATTTTACAAACTCTGTTTTGCCTTATGTATTGCATTTCCATGTATGTTTGCATCTTTTACTAAATCACCGCACCCATTTCCCATTTTCGTGGTGAAATATAAAGAAATGAGGGCAGCTGAAGACTTGTGCACAGGACCTTATGCCGTTGTGTTTAGAGTTTGTTATTCTATATCTAATTGGGCAACAATATAAATTAACACAGCTGTAAGATGTGTTGATTTATTAATTATAGCTCAATTGTAGTTGATTCTGCAGCACCAGGGTTTGATTTGGTTAAAAAAAATAATATAAACTTTCCAACATTTTATATGCATTATCGGCTCTGCAACAGGGACATTAAAATTTCACCTGTGGTTAAAAAAAACAAACAAAAAAACCCCACAGTGTAGCTTCAAATTTGAACTAAGATTTGTAGGTTTAGGAGGGCTTTGCTCGAGTAAACGAAAGGTCACCACAGTTATATAACACCAGTGTGAGAGAAAAACAGAGACACCTTGTACCTTGGGGTGGGACACATCCGTAAACTGATATGTGGAAGGAGAAAAGAGGAGCGAGAAGGGAGAAGGAAATGGGAGCAGAGAGGGGAGAAATTATAGATAAGGAAAAGACAGGGGAAAAAAGGGAAAACTGGAGTCAGGTGAAAGAAGCCTGAAGAGCAAGAGGAGAGCATTACATAACAAACTATTGTTTGAAAGGGAACATAAAACAAACACACAAATACCTGATGATAATCAATGTAGTCCATTTTGAAGAGCATGTGCCTCTCAACCTCCACCACACCCTTTGCAACGACCTTAATATGAACAATACAGAAAGGGGCCTGCATGTTTGAACACTGTCCGAAATCTGTGCTAATAATCCTCAGGGCCACATGAAGTCCTGGTGAGTCATCAGTTTCATGAATAACAAATGCTCAAGGTCCACTGAGCCTTACTCCACTGGCGACCTTTTTGCTATAAATCCAACCTCGCCATTTGGGTTAGAAAACAATTTGAGAGAAACTGGAAATATAATAAATTGATGTCATATTCTCATTCTATCAATTAAGGAGGCTGGTGAGTTTCCATTTGCAGTTTCCATGGCTTGTTACCCCATCATAGCAGTTTTTAATATTTATAGTTCTCAGATCAGCATTGTTTGAACCTATTTGAACACATATTGAATAATTACAGCCCTGGATGAATCATGATAGCAGCTTTATTGTACTGTTCAGGTGCACCGTTGCGTTGTGCTATGTACTATGTACTAAAGACCCAGGCCCAGCCGCACATACATGTACATGTACACGTACACGAACACACAAACCACTCACTCACTCATATGAGGACATACAAAGATACACCCATCCTCATCAATCCTTCCTACAAAGTGTGAATGAGTGGACACAGCTCTGACCCAGCTCCTGAACCACCAGCCAGCCCCACCCCAGGCAAGTTGTAGGAAACCGGGGTGTGGGAGGACCGGCCCACCCCCTTCCTCAACTTGTCAGTATTTGGGGTGATATGTTGAGTGTATGTGCAGGTGTGTGTGAGTGTATGATGTTGAAAGGATGTGTGAACGCTACAGTGCTATTAAAATTGAGTGGGCAGATGTGACATGAGTACTGAACACAAAAACACTTAGTAGCTATATTCTCTGGGGGATTGTTGTGCCAATCTATTTTAAAGCTTTTGGGACATTCCTGGGTGAATCTAAAGACAACAAACAACACCAACACCAACAAAAAAGATAGTGAAACTCATGGAAAAGCCCTCCTGACACGCTGAGTCCACTAAAATCTAGCCAGATTAAGTTACAGGTCAGAGTTGCAGCACACATATTGTGTGCACCTGTGAAACAATGAACAGGGTTTTTCTTGCCCTGCTGGATTTCAATCTGTGTGTATGTGTGTGTGTGTGCGTGTGTGTGTGTGTGTGTGTGTGTGTGTGTGTGTGTGTGTGTGTGTGTGTGCGTGTGTGTGCGTGTGTGTGCGTGTGTGTGTGTGTGTGTGTCTCTTAGA
>VUQK01032123.1:0-15844 GCA_015106715.1 Bujurquina vittata
CTCGCTTGCTACTTTGGCTTCGCTGCATGTTTTGCAGAGCAAACGGTTCTTTTTTTATTTTGGCTTGTTGAGTGGATGTCCGCCCTGCCAGTTTGCTTAGCCGTGATAAGGGGTTAGCATTCGCGTCACTTAACTCCACCACACTGTTCTTACCTAGCTAACCTGCACGGTGCATATGGACAAGCCACGTACACACAATAGGATGCGATGATTGGCTGCATAAGTGAACCGTATCGTATCATTGGCTTAACACCTGAAACTCACTGACTTAAACTACAAAATGGTACGGAAATAATTTTTATTGGTCTAATTAATTTACGGTTCATGTTGGATTAAATTTTTTGCGCTGCATAGATTTTCTTGTGCGCTGAAAATGTGTGAGCAGTGCGCGATTGCGCAAGCGCGCAGCTTAGAGGGAACATTGGTTACTGATCAATTGTGTTTACACATACATGCAGAAAATCATAAGGACACACCTCTGGATCTTTAATCTTCTCCATGGTGATCAGACGTCTTGACGTGTGGCTTGAGAGTGACTGCTCGCAGTTGCTGATGAGCTGGAGACATGGATGAAGAGGAACCATCTCCTCACAGTACCTGGAAAGAGGCCCCACAAACACACACATGCTACACATCAGTTTCCAAAGATGAAGGAACAAAAAGAGAGAAATATAAAGCTAAACCAATATTCATCATCTGAGTCTAATACATTTTGATTGTACGCATCTAAAAGTCTGAATGAGAGGAAGTGTAAGTCCCCCGTGGTAACAATGGCTACAGATTTCATCTGGAGGCCATTAAAAAGCTGCCAGGACAGAGCAATTCTGTCAAGATTACTGGCTAACTTTTGCCAGCTCCTTTTTTTTTTCAGCCCACTCTAATGTCTTTCTTTTCTCTGTGTATGCTTCTTTCTGTTTCTCAAATAAACACGAAACATTCAAGCCGCTCAGTGTAACCATGGCTGGTGAAAATAAGGATGAAGGTGGAAAAAGTGATTCTGACCTGTCAGGTCGGCCGCTCGCTCTGTCATCACCAGCCAGGCCGGGTTAGGGCCTATTAACAGCAGCTGATGTATGTGTTTGCATATTTGTGTCAGTAGCACTTTCTCTAAACTACCATCATGGCAACAACAGTCCCGGCTCAGAGACTGATTTGTGCATGGCTGTTTGCCTTGTTGCCATGGCCGCAGGTGGGTCTCTGTGGTAATGAGATGTTTGGTCGTCATGGTGACTAGGTGGCGCTGCAGCTAGGCAGCAATTCTGAGCTGCCAATCAGGCATGTTTAGCGGTCAGTATTTCTACCACACACACATTAACTGTTCTTGTTTTTCCATCGTTATCACAATTTGACTGTTAATACTGCTGTTATAAATTTTAATTACATATGTAACATGCTAAGCCCTCCTCTGGCTGCAAAATGAAGTCTGACTATAGAGGCACCTATGCAAAACCAGCCTCACTGCTTCATTAAATCGATGACCTATTATGATGAGATATGGTCTGAATTGCTAGTTGCAAGTCTTACTCATTAAATTTATGTTTCTTTTGCCAATAGCCAAGTCACAGGTCAGTCACAGTTGTGGGTATGAAAAGTTAAGCCAACGTAGAAGTACCTTAAACCTTTTTAAGTCCCACCAGGGGGGTAACACCATACAGTAGGAGTCTATGGAGAAAACAGCCATCTGCACAGACCTCTTTAAACACTCTCTTGATGAGTTTATGGGCTTAGTCATGCATTTTGGGTCATAGTAAATAAAACATTTTGTAAATTTTGGTCATTCTAAGTATTGTAATGTGATGCAGGGTTCAGAGTGATTATCCAGGGCATGCTGTGTGTTTGACAAACTGATGGCAAACAATGAGCGTGTGGTTTCACAGTCAGATCCGCCCCTCACTCGTCACATCCTGATTGAAAACACAGAGAAAAATGCTCCTCTCGAGGCTTCAAAACAGGACTTCACAAAGCAACGAATGACATCATGGCAGCTACGCTCATCTTTTTTACTGTCTACTGTCTCCCATTTAGAGTCAAGTAAATGAGTCCACTTCATTGTAACAGAGAAGACTCACTGCTGAAGTTCAACACCACAGAAAAGCAACACTTTGCTAAAACACTTTAACAAAAAATTACATCCTTTTTTTGGAATTACAATACTTTCACAATTTTAATCCAACAAGCGTCCAAAATCTTAAGCGTGTTTTCCAATAAATGTACCAAACCATACTTTTTTTTCCTACTATTTGTTGCTATATGATTTGTCCAGAAACTTAAACTCGAAAATGTCACCACTACTCCTTCATTCAACCAGTACTATTTCTGACAATGCAGCCGATTCATATCTTTGCTTCCCTTGTTTATGTTGTAATTAGGTCACTTTATGGCTTTGATGATGGATACTGCATCATCTGTCTCGATACTTTTTCTTCATTTATTTTTCAAGGGCAGAAAGGGAAGAGAGTTTAAATGGTGTGACCTGGTCTAGGCTCTGTCTTTTGCTGACAGGGCTTTGCGTCACCTGTCATCACACACACACACACACACACACACACAGCCTCCCATTTTCATGAGGCAGATAGACATACACAGTCCCCACTGTTTCTATCACAGGCACTGCTGCAGATACACACACGTATGTGGGGGTATTGGAAATCTGATATCTCCCCTGTAGAGCCCCAGATTAGACCCAGGAGACAGGCTGTGTCTGGGTTTATACATACAGACACACATATCCGACAGCACACACACACCCACACACACGCAGATCAGCCTGCACACCATAGAGACAGTTCATACATGTGACTTGCCTGGCCTCAGATGTTTATTTTGGCACTGCGCTCTGACAGACACCGGGTCAAGCACCGATGAGATGAGTAGCAAAGACAAATGTGTGAACATGGTGACACAAACGAGTGCGCATGCTTGTACATAAGACCACACGCACGCACACACTTTCATGCATATGTACCGATCCATGCAGAAACACAAAGTGGCATGAATAAAAGTCAAAGGTTTGCAAGCTGATGTCTCTCATTCACGAGCATACAATCATACCCCAAATCATGCATACATGATTATCTCATCTCCTTCCTGGTCATATAATGAATGACCACAAAGAGCCCTGTGGCACTTCGTCTAACGTCCGTTTCTACCCTAGTTTGTTGTGGTTCATACCTTTACAATTGAACACCTGCACTGACAGTCAGCATTTCAATTTCTGCAAATGCACAGAAACTTTTACAATACACAACTTTGTTTCTGATGACCTGTCTTATATAGGCAGCTCATAAAGTGCTCACCGCTGTCAGTTGTGGTTTATTGTGTCCCAGCTGTAACCTCAGCACACCTGAACATTACTGTAATCCACACAGGTGGTTCGACATAGAGGACAATGTTTTATAGGAACAGGAATTAGAGTGAACTGAAGGGAAATGCCCTAAGCAGCAGGTCCTTTGTGAGGCTAGGAGTCCAGTAAAACACAACTGTCTGTCTCTTTGGCTCATTTTTCCCTTAATTAAATCACAAATTCAGGTTTAATTATGAGCAGTAACTAGATTGTATAAAATGTAATAGTGTCATCAATGTATTCTCTCTTTTTTTCATGTTATTTAGTTATTTGGGTAATTAATTAGGCCAACAAAGCAATTTTCATCTTCTACTTTGTGCTTACAACAGGCTTGCATTGTGTAGTTTGGCTTTATGGTGTAAGCCTGCCCCCTATTGTACAGATCATGTAAAGAAAGGCAGCGCTTGAAAACAATTCCCAAACTAAACTAATGAGGCTGAGCAACGCTTAAAATCTGGCTTCAAAATGCTAAAGTGTTGTTTTAAATCAACAATAACTATGTAAATAAAAAATGTAAATATAAACAAAATGCAATGATTTGCAAATCTCATAAACCCATATTTTATCCGCAATAGAACATAGAAAATATATCAACTGTGTAGAAAACATGTCTGTGAACACAAATGCAGGTTAAAGCTCTATCATGCAAAAAAAAAGCCACATGATCCAGAAATGCTGCAGATTTCGTTGGTCCAAAGTTCATTTAAAATAGACTGAGGTGAGGCAGAAAACTGTTCTGTGGTCAGATGAATCCAATTTTGATGTTATTTTTGGAAAACATGAACGTCATAATCTGGCCTAAGACGAGAGGGACCATTCGGCTTGTCATCAGCACTCAGTAAAAAAGCCTGCATCTCTGATGGTATGGGGGTTGCATTAGTGCCTATGAAATTGGTAGACTGCACATCTGGATAGGCACCATCAATGCAGGGAAGTAGATACAGCTTTTAGCTCAACATATGCTCCCATGCAGACGACTTTTCAGAGAAGGCCTTGCAGATTTCAGCAAAACAATGTTAAACCTGATACGGCATCTATTACAACAGCATAGTTTTGTAGTAGACAAGTCAATTGCCATGCCTGCAGTCCAGACCTTTCACCAACTGAAAACGTTTGACTCATTTTCCAGAAGAAGCAACAGCTTTCAGCTCCGCATGTTTGATTTGGCAGATTTTTATGCCGGATGCTCTTCCTGATGCAACTCCAAAGGGATTTCTGTCTTGAGTGCATTGACTTAATGCACAGTGAACTGATATTAGTAACCTCTCCTCCACTATGGATTCTGTAACATGTTAAGCTTGTTAATTTCCCATTCTAGGGACTGCCTTTGTTAAAATAAAAGCTGAATGTCACTTTTTTGAAGATGTAGCACTGGAATTAATATCCTTCTCGCAACAAGTATTGTGGAGTTCTGATGCTCGGCGCTTCTTCAAATGTTAAGTGGTGACACTGCAAATTTGGCATTTGATTGTGATGATGTTCTTGTCTTTTTCACCCACAAATTTGAAATTCTGCACATGCATGCACACTGTGAAGCCTATCCTCTGCCATCTCATTAACTTATAAACTTAAAGCTACACACATGCACTGACACTGAGGACTAGGAGAGGAACAGAAACAGTCCAAATGCACTGGGGATTTTCTACTTTGTTGTGGGTCTACAGAAGGAACAGGGAAATACTATAAAAAAATTTAACAGTAACGAGCTTATTAACTGATTTACTGCACTACAAATTGGGGTACTAACAAGTTAACAGGTAAGTTACCCCCAACACTGAACAGCTGTATTGTCACTGAAAATGTTTATTATTAGGTGATTATGCCAAGTCTGTTTACTCACTCTGGTCTGTAGATGGGCAACCAGTAGACAAGCCTCCCACCCATGACCAGGTGGTGGGCAGAGAAGTTTAACAGATCTGTGAAGATGTCACTCAGGTGGTACGCCTGTGAGACTGGGACGTGAGACTCTTCATAGCTGTGCAGAAGATTAAAATTATTAAAAAAAACAAACACTGAACTTTATTTCCATAAGTGTTCCATTTATCTAACTCAATAAAGTTGTTGTCACTTTTCTTATTTAAACTTGATACCATGGACAAGTCAAAAAGATTCTAACAGTAATGTCCTCAGGGCTTAATATGAGGCTTAGACCTACAATTATTTAGATACACTAAAGAGTTGTAGGTCATGGCAATCATAAGATACATGTTGGGGGAATATATGATGAACTTACACTCCGTCAGCGGGTTTAGTAATGTCCTTGTGGGAACCTGTTCTCCTCGTGGCCTCACGGATTCCATATGGCGCTAAAAAGATGCACATTAATAATTAAAAACAAACAACAACAAAAGTTTATTCAATTTTAAAAATAATTCACAGTAAAAATTTAGTTAAGGAACATGTCTACTGAAGTACTGCTCCTGATTTACTTGAATTATAGAGAAACATTAAAACCCCTGCAGTGTTAGTAGGCCTGACAGTCAAATTGATGTAAAAAGTTGAGCCAATCTTCCACAAAAGAGGCAGAAATAGTGCGTTGAACAGACACTAGTGGGCAGCACATTGTTAATTACGGCCAAAACTACAGTTGAAGCTTTTCACTCACTTTTCACTCACTTTCTGAAGTCTGTTAAGAATAAATGCATATTTTCAGAATATCTTTCTCAGAGAACGAATCAAATTTAAAAGATCAACAGAAATATTTTATCAAAAGAGGTAAATATTAAATCGTTTGTTTTCTGGTTGGAATAAACTAAAGACCTACGGTCAGTAATGATAGCATCAAACAGGGTAGCGTCCCTCCACACAGGCTTGGATGCATCAGACACCATCACGTCCACGTACATCCTCTCTGTCCCGTACTGCCGTAGGTTGGCTCTGATGTTCTCATCAGGTCCTCGCCATTTTTGGTTCTTGCGGCTTGACCGCCCTGAAAGACAAAGGCACTGTGAGCAAACCTGAAACAGGCTTCGATTCAAATCTAAAAACTACAGAAAAACAAAACTGCATTAGGAACCTGTAAGACTACAGTTGTTGTAGCTTGTAATCACTAACAAACAAAACGTACCTTTCCCATGAA
This sequence comes from Bujurquina vittata, assembly GCA_015106715.1. Classification (NCBI taxonomy): domain Eukaryota; kingdom Metazoa; phylum Chordata; class Actinopteri; order Cichliformes; family Cichlidae; genus Bujurquina; species Bujurquina vittata. Next base: position 6,423 of record VUQK01032123.1, read on the forward strand.
TAGTGTTGTAATCGATATCAGTTCCGCAAACATAAGCTCCAAAATGAGAACATGCAACCAGCAGGCTCCCTAAAACACATCGACAAATGAAAAAAAGGATTTACTTTGATGTGACTGCCTGCAGCTGTCTGTGGGGGGAGCAATGACAATTGTAACTTACCGGTGCCTACAAATGGATCAAAAACCAGGTCGCTCTGTTTGACTTTAGCATGGTTGGCCATGATGAATGAGAGGCCAGCGTCCATGCTGGTGTTTCCTATGAAGTGTCTGTTCTTCACACTGTGGGAACGAATCAGTTCACGCTGACCATCTGCAATCTGTAAAAAGAAGGGCTTAGCTGCAGATTGCGACACATTAGTTTAATATAAACAAGCAGCAAAATGTATCTTACCCATCTACCAAAATAGATGTAGTCGGGATGCTCGGGGATATTATTGGGGTCTGTGCCATAATCCTCCAATAAGCAGAAGATGTGCTGAGGATTCTTAAGACTTACTGTACCTTCAAAGGGAAGATACTCCAAACCCTGGTGAGAGAGTACAAAACATGACATAAAAAAATTTTTATGCATGACACATATTTTTATGCATATAAATACTTACATCAATCCTACTGATTCTATCTTCAAACAGCAAAGTTTTGTTGAAAGTGTAGACATTGATTCTGTATGTGGAGTCTCTGTGCATGAACGGACTCTGTGGGGAATGAGGAGCACAAACAGAAATTAAACACATTATGAAGTTTAATATAATTGCAGGGCTCTGTCTTTCCAGTAGAACAGCACTAAAAACTCCAGACAACAAACCATGTTCTCTGAGGGGAAGTTCAGGAGGGATGTTCTGAGTTCACTGTGTGTTCGTCCGTGGCCCCACAGCTCAAAGGCAGACCTAGAAGGACAACACGTAACCTCAGCCACTTTTGAGTCCATGCAGCATCAGCAGAACTGCAGCACCATCACCTTACTATAACTGCAAAGCTTAAACACTTACTTTGCACACACAGATCTGGCCATGATGCTGCGGACATCTTCCTCAGACAAACCACCCAGACACCAGAAAGGAGACTGTAGAGAACAGGAAGGATGTGGAGAAAGAGAAGAGATTCTGCTGTCAATCAGTATCTTTAAACGAGCCAAACGTAGGAGATGAGAATAAGCACTTCAACATGCAAACCTTTTCTCTGAAGTTTTCACAGGGACGAAATGGTTTCCCTCTGAGAGTCAGCAGAGCTTTGATTTCCTACAGGAAACAGTAAATAAAACATGTGATACTGCATACTCTGCTGACAAAAAATAATAATAATCAGACATGAAATTTGCACTGTATGAATATGGAAAACTTAACACAAACAGACAAAATAAACATAGAACAGACAAAATGAGATCCAATATATGTCTGCCAGACCTTTCCTGCATTTTAACCTGTTACTATGTTGTGACAAAAATAAATCTCGCTTGAAACACCCCCACCCACCCTCAAACAGATTACTTTTGGGGGGTATCAGGTCCCCCAAAAAAACGAGTCAGGGGAGACTCCAGTCTGCAGATCATCGATCTTTATACAAACAGCTTATCTCACAGAACCAAACAGAGACCGAGAAAATTCACGCAGGTTACCGGTAACCTGAAGTCCAGATTATCTTGGGCAAGATGGAATAAATACTGGAGGCATGTTCGACTACCGAAGGCAGCCATTTTTGGCGCAATTAAAAAATACGTCCGGCTTGAAACCGTGCACAGTAACAAAGTACCGCTTACGGATTACGTTACCATAAAAGGCAGAAAAATAGGTATTGTGTTTCATTTCGTTATGTTACACTGCCTTATCTGTAACTGTGTAATGCATAATTTTTATGCTAACATTATTACACATAAGTACAGGTGGATACTTCATTTTTAATATTATTCTGCAAACTTTATTTGCGATTTTAGAATCCTTAATTATTTACTTTTCATAAATCTATGTGTTCTTGGGGAGGTATGCCACACGTCAACATTTTTTTGTCATCAACAGGACGCTATTCTTTACTATTCTGGTCATAGGTGGATAAAGTCTGTAATCTGCTTTACCTCAGCGCTACCTTGAAAGTCCGTCCCTCCCACTGATTGGCTGCCCGGGTTGCCTCTGCCGTTTCATTGGCTGAGGCCGATGTCCATCACAGTGGCTTTGTGCGGTGACAAAAGAGCACTCTTGCCTCTGTCAGCACGGCTGCAGTGTTGTTAAGTTGTATTACAGTGTAACCAGGATTTCTTTTTGCCCTTTTGGCCGCAATGAAGCGGAACTGCGGGTGAAGTGGGGATAAGGTCAGTGTGTCACACAGTGTTTGATATGTGTTCACTACGAAAATCTGACTGTGAAGACTTCCAGGTTACTAAACTCTTAATATGGTTTTAATAATGAGCCTTTATGAACTGTGGACATTAAGATTTAATTCGTATTATCGTCTTTTAATGCGATAGATTTGTATAAACAGCTGGATCCTCGAAATATAATAAGTAGATGAGACTTACTTTATTGCTTCAGCATCCTTTGACACTAGAAAGATTAAAATGTTGCATTCCTGTGTTTAGACGTGGTCGGATATTCCAGTTTGTCTTGAACAGAGTCAAACATGGGGACGAACAAACAGAGCGCCACACTGCAAACTGAGGATGCAGCGTGCAGCGTTTCTGTGAGAGGCTTGAAGGAAAACTGGCAGAAGTGGTCCAGTGAACACCAGGAGTACCAGAAGCACAACCCCTTCAGTCACGACACCAGGCCATGCGCAGCGGTGCCTGAGAGGGGACAGGATGATTATGGGAAACCTCTGCAGGGCTCACTGACAGAGAAACGTGGGAAGGACGCTCACACACACATCAGCAGAGAGGTTCTGGAGCTGTGTGAGGTGATAAGGAGCATCGGAGAGTCGAGGGAGAACGCTGGAGATGGAAGTGGCAGCAGTGAGAAAGTGATTACTGTAGAATTTGGAAAGCTGTTTGAGCATTATGTGAGCATCTCAAATAAACTGGTCGGGATTCTTCTACGAGCGAGGAAACAGAGACTGGTTGACTTTGAGGGGGAGATGCTGTGGCAGGGCAAGGATGATCATGTAGTTATCACCTTGTTGCAGTGACCAGAAATATTGATTCACTGTGCACGCAGTACACGCAGGCGCTTAATGTGGCAACGTAGCAAAGTAAGAACATGGGGAACCCACTGAATGTAATGTGTTAATAAGGTGAAAATGGAGTAGCAAGCTGAGATGAGGTCAGAGTCGTTGATGAGACTGAAGCCAAAGGGAACATGAGGCTGCCTATGACAGACAATATGATGCTATAGGACGAACTTGATCTGACTTGGTCTGAGTGCTTCAACATGCATTTATTATGGTTTCTTTGTAATGACACATTCTTGCTACACTTTTACATTTTGTACACAGTACACTGATAATGCAGCTTTAAAGGAATCAGAACCACATATTTACTATTAACATACAGCAGTAGTAGGCTAAGCATGTAGTAATGTCAACCTAGAGTATCATAATAAAGATGTAAAACCGTATCCTGGTACTACAAGTGAGTTAAGAGTGAAACAGGTACTACAAAGGCACTGAGAAGCAACAGTTTACTGTTTATTCTAAATGAAAGTCATTCTTAAAGTGCATGCCTTTTGTACAGTACATTTTGTTGTTAATTTTACTTTTGATTACCATCATAAAGTATAGCATCATTTCATTGCAGGTAGTTTCATTCATCTTTCCACATAACATCGAGTGCCCCCCATAGTACTTCAGTGCTTGTTGAGGTCACAAAGAACAAAGTAAATGTACTTTACTTTCAGCGTCAGAGGATTACCGAGTGGCTTTCATATACTCCAAGCTTAGTGCAAAAACAACACAGCCAAAATCAGTCTATATATGATTAAAATATCGTTATATGAATTATGCAAACTTTCAATTTTTCTTGAAGAGAGTTTCTGCATGCATCAGAGCAGACCTACATAGCATGAAATCAGTGCTGTGCAAAACAGAAACTCAAACAGCCTGTGAGAAGTCTGAAATCACAGAGCACTATATAGTGGAATTTATAGTGAGTTTGCCATTTTTAATGCTCTCTCTGTGTTAGTGAGTATTACTATGGTGTGCCAGTATAGGGCACTTAATGACCCACAAAAAGTAGCATAAAACCAGTGGTCAGAATCTACATTGTCTACCATCACACATTGTGCTGAAGGACAAATTACAGTCCTCTTGAAGGAAAGAGGGAAGCACATCACATCAATTTGGTAAAATACATTTAGCATAATATGTATTTACCACAAACATTCATTTATAGCCAGCAATCTGTTACCTTCACCTTTACTGTTACTGCAAAAATAATCCCAATTCATGTTTTCACTTTCCTCACTGAGCTCACTATATGGTCCCCTACATAGGAAGTAGGCTGTACTGAAGAGTTTCTGTAACTGGATGATATTGAACACACCTTTATTTTTTTTCTAGGAATTCAAATTGTAAAGTATCCTCCTTGGTCCCTGAAGGGAATTAGATTTTATTAGAGCAGATTTGACTCCCTTTGTCTTTTGTCCAGTGTTCATACAGCATTCATGAGACATTTTTTAACAAGGGGGGTAAAAAATTAAATAAAAAAAGATTTGGCTCCTTTCAAGCTTTTACTACTCATACAAAATCTCACAAAGGCATATGAGCTGTTTAAAATACTGTCATTAGCTGGGGCCAAACAGTCAGCAGAGTACCTCAGCACAGTCAAGTATGGCAAGGAGGAGATCGAGACGATCAGTTTGTCTCTCCTTTAGAGTTGAGAAGCTCGATCAGCTGATCTGCCTGCAAAACATTAACAAAGTCAGACAGAACAGAAATCAGACTGTCAGCACTTCTTGACCCTAAAACGTCCCGGGGTGAACTACAATGATGCCACTAGAAGTTACTGAGCTGAATATATTAATGTGTCGACAATGCAGTTCCAGAGGACAGTTCACTGACGTAGCCAATTTACTTAATAGCAGATTTAGACTGCAAATTCCTCATAGAGACCAGGGCAGAAATTGGCGGCGGTCAACAATTCCACTGGAAATTTCCATTTCTACATAGAACATTACATGAATTTGCTTAAATGGCCCTAGTGCTGTACACTGTTTGGCCTTTAATGATCCTAAATTTCTACACAGTATCACTTGTGGTACTGAAGCACACACTTACTGTGATAAACCAATACGAGTTGAGTCTGTAGATGAGGCGGGACATGAAGCCCATTTGACTGGCAGGTGCCAGGACGTGAAGGTGGAGGTGCGTGACCGAACAAAATGGGGGCCAATGGAAACCAAACCTGCAGACAAAGAAAGGACTTTTTGAGGAACTGCAATATTTCTTTACAATGAAAAAGCAAATTGTGTTACCAACGTTCACGTAATAATTAAAGAGTATGACAAATGATCTACTATAATTCTGACAAGATTAAATTAAGTGCTATAGTTCACAGGGTCACTGAAAAGTACCATGGAGAGCTGTGAACTACAGAATGAAGCCCACCTGACATCACTGAGGTCCATTACGTTGTTTTTTTGCAGGATATCCTTCCCTTTCTCGACCAGCTGCTTCACTGGACATAAAACCAAAAACATATGATCATTTTAAAACATTTGCAGCTATTTTCTTCATACCTGCTTGCCATCGACAGCATTAGTCAATAATGTGTTGTTGGCAGTATTGCCTGAGCTGATGATAAAACAAAATATGCAACCATTTCCACTAGCATTACTTTAGAGCATGCAGTTTAAAACTTACCCAAAGGCACATGTTCTTTGGTGAGGGATTTACAGTTGCCTACATGTTTGGTTGGGACAACAAGGTAATGATGGGGGGCTCCAGGTTTGATATCTCTGAAACATGAGATCTCTTCATCCTGTGGTTAGAACAAAACAAACTTTTTAAAACATCTCTTTGTTGGTAATAGAGCTCAATATTTAGTGCAGATCATTTACCTCTGCACATGTTTGACACAATATATCCACATACTGTTTATCCCCCCCAAATAGGTCAAAGTGAGGCACACCTTTCAAATAAGTAAAGTATAAATAAAGTAAACCAACCATTCTACAATTACAGCTCTAAATACACTATATTGCCAAAAGTATTCACTTACCCATCTAAATCAATTAATTCAGGCGTTCCAATCACTTCCATGCCTACAGGTGTATAAACCACGCACCTAGACATGCAGACTGCTTCTACAAACATTTGCAAAAGAATGGGTCGCTCTCAGGAACTGATAGGATGCCACCTGTGCAACAAGTCCAGTCATGAAATTCCCTTGCTACTAAATGTTGCACAGTCAACTGTTGGTGGCATTTTAAAAAAGTGGAAGTGATTGGGAATGACAGCAACTCAGCTACAAATTCAAATCTCAGAGCAGGTATCGTAGTGCACAGAGGACAACAAATTTCCTTCAGCATACCAAGATATTTTGGACAATTCATGTTCCCAATTTTGTGGGAACGGTTTGGGGATGCCCCTCCCAACATGACTGTGCACCAGTTCACAAAGCATGGGCCATAAAGACATGAATGGGTGAGTTTGATGTGGGAGAATAGTCAAAAATTCCCACAAACACATTCCTGAACCTTGTGGAAAGCCTTCCCAGAAGAGTTGAAGCTGTTATAGCTGCAAAGGATGGGGCAACGTCATATTAAACCCTATGGGTTTAGAATGGGATGTAACTGAAGTTAATATGTGTGTGAAAGCAGACAAACGAATACTTTTGGCAATATAGTGTAGTCACACTGAATTACACTCGCCTCCACTGAAATTAAACGTTTTTGAGAACTAGTTGCAACGCTTTCACTATTTCTAAACGCAGGTGTTGACAACCAAAGTGTCTCACGCTAGCCAGCAACGCATTTATGATCATTTCTTCTAATATTCTTACATTGTGAAGAAGCTCTGTGCCCATTTCATGGTTTACGATCCTGCAGAAAATACATTTCTTATCATATCCTTCCGCTGGCACGCTGCTGCTGCCGCTCTTGGAAATATCAACAGGAGTAGGCTGTGGATCCTGGACTTCGGCCATTGCTGAACAAGAGCTGTCAACGGTCAGACATGCGACGTCGATCCAAGAGGTCATCGAGCTCATCAGGGGAAATCGAGAGATCGTCGATCCTCATTGCAGGTGTAAGGGAACACAACCTGCCACCAGAGGGCGACGTATCCTTACTTTCCCAGCTGACCAAAGCTAACAGCTGCTCAGTTGTCCAATGAAAACACAAGGACCCCTAAATAAATGTTTAAATAAATAATTTTTCTTATAATATTTAAATACTTGGCACTGTCGCATTGCAGTGGGGATTTCTGGATAAAAAAACTTTTGGTGTCAGAGAAGATAACCAGTCAATCCTCTTATTATGTGCTCCAAATAGACAGGGATAGCTGAGGGTTTGCTAAATCTAGAGAATATTAAAGTCAAAGTGTTGAATTAAAGACCCTGAGGTCTAAAGCCAACAGCGCACAGCAACAGTGTGAAAAATGGAGATAGATTAAAAAGTAATTGTGGTCACAGGAAGGAAGTCTACACAAATACTCAAAGAACACTGGCCTCATACCAACCTGCACCTGTGTCACTCAGTGTGGTTAGGAGTGGATTTCCTTTCCCCTGCAACACATGTAAGAGGTAAAAATATTGTGGTTTATTCATTACACACAACTATTTGTGTATGTGCCTCCTCTGTACTAAAAATTAAGCTGCTACTTTGAGTACTCAAAGACCTTTATTTTCTGTGCCTTTCTATCAAACATTTATGCACGCACACTCTGAAGAATGTGTCGGGTGCATCTTGTGGTTCAGTATCTTGCCCAAGGATACTTCGGCATGTAGACTGGAACGGCCAGAAATCAAACCACCATCAGATTATGAGATGATGTGCTTTACTTTCTGATTTTTAGGGCGTTCATTCGTTTGCTCCTGTCTTGACAGTTCAAGGTGATGTGTGATGGATTCCTGGATCAGTAAGAAAAATGTGAATTATACAGAATCACTTGCTTAATGTGACAGAAAATAGATTAAATAGAAATATTTTTTTAAGAGTCAATCACACGGTTCTCTGTGGGCACAGAGCTCCATGATGTTATTATGCTAGTATGTAAATTGACTACACTATTGTTTATCAGAACACGTTAACAGTAGAAAATGCTAAAGGTATCTTTTTAAAGCCAAACGTATGAGCAGATTTGGCAGTTAAGCAAAACTACAGCTCCAAGCCCTGCTACTCCACCCTTGACAATAGGTTAAAGGTCTTTAACTGCTCAGCTGTGAGCAGGTGTCCTTCCTCTTCTCCTTGAAGTTGTCGAATTTAAAAATATTGAGGAGGACAACAGAGTGTGAAAATGTGTGAACAGGACCAGCTGAAAAGGAATTCCAGGTTTCTCTGTCGTTGTTGCGATGAGTTAAACATGTCTAACTTTAATTTCTGTTAAAAACTGAGCAGTTTATGTGCGTCCATGGTGACAGAATTGAATGATCGTTTAATAATTTTGGCATTTTTCTGAAACCTGGCAGAGATTTCTGTTTTTAGCAGTTGTCAGTTACAGTGAAACTCTGGCCCTGGTTTCTTCCTGTTGGTGTCTTGTAGGCCTGTCTTCTGCTTGACGCACTAACAAAATGACATCATCAGTCCTTAATATATGCAAAGCTGATCATGGCTTCTCATCTCAGCATTTCTGTTTTGCTTCTTTGGAGACAAAGCGGGTGGTGTCTGCCTCTCAGCAGGCAGGTCCTGGGCTCTTATCCAGGCTTGGTCTCTGTGAAGTTTCTCTTTTTGGTGATTAGAAACTGGCCTTACTGTCTGTCTCTATGTGTTAGCCCTGAAACTGATTGGCAACCTGTTCCGGAACCTGTTCCTGCCTCTTGCCGTGCGGTAGCTTCAAACCCTCCTGGGAAGTAGAAGAAAATGTGTTGATGGCAATGAAGCGTGCAGGACGGTAATCATTTCCAAATCTGGATGGATGCTCTTTTTAAATATCTGGAGTGCCTTATTTTGGTGTCATGAAGCTTCTCATGGTAAAATATAAAAACTTTGAACAGTTGCAAAAAGAAAAACAAAATTTGAATGTGGTTAATGGAAAGAAAGAAAGAAAGAAAGAAAGAAAGAAAGAAAGAAAGAAAGAAAGAAAGAAAGAAAGAAAGAACTCTGGCAGACATGTAGTGTTCTTACCTTATTTCCTCATAAACACTTACTACCTCAGTGGTGTGGTGAAAGTTTAATGTAAAACCTTTAATGTGAATTCACAAGAAAAACAGGCGGCATTTTTCCATAAAAATGTATTTAAATACACAGATAATAAACAACTCTGCACAGTATTTTTCATTTTAGTCAAAATATCAAACAGGCAGGCTGGTGAATCTTTTACAAAGAACAGAAGTCCCCTTTCAT
>VUQK01032124.1:0-12918 GCA_015106715.1 Bujurquina vittata
TACTAAATTTCTGTAAAACGTAAAATGTTTCCATGGCGACGCTACAAACATGGCATCTTTTTCATCAGGTTAACCAATTCATCTTTGCAATGTTTAACATGTGGCTGGTAGAAAAATGGCAAAAACTGGCACGGCTGGGAAAGCTGGGTTTAAATCGGCACCGGAGGGGGGCCGGGGGGCAGCGGCCGGGGAGGGCCTATCATCGCCGCTTGCGGCTTTAATTACTTATTACTATCTTTATTTTATTAGTGTCCTATCTTTACTGTAATTTTATATTGTTTGTGTTATGTGTCATATAGGTGATGTCTTGTGTTTTGTATCATTCTCTGCTTTCTATTATGTTGTATGTTTTCTACTGTTACCTGCCTTAGGACAACGGATGAAAATAATTTTTTTTGCTAACTCCGGCATATTTACATTGATGCTTTTGCTGACATGTTGATCAATATGCACTTCCCTAATTTAAATAAATAAATAAATGAAATGTTCACCACCTTTATTTCTCTGCAAGGCATCATATAGTATGCATAATTCAAGTTTTGTGGTTATAAATTAGATGTCACTGTGATGAAATTAAAATTATACATATAGCTTTTACAAGGTATTGTAGGTCTATAAAGATAGAAATAGGTCATTTTAGCCTGTTGGTAGGTGCTTGCCAAGAAACAGAATGACATCATGGTATCTGAAATACCTGGAACCCTTAAGGGCCTAACCTACCTGTGTGCCAATTTTGGTTGCTGACTTCCTGCTCACATAAGAGGAACCAAAGAACATTTAGTATGCTATAGTACGGTATCGAGGTGCATTTTACTTAAAAACAAAAAAAACAAAAAAAAAACCACCAAAATGGAATTAAAAAGCATCAGCACACCTGCCCCAAAATAATTAACAGCTGGCTGTGTGAGAATCAATTTTAATTAATTTATTTATTTTCTATAGACTTCTCCTGAGGTTTTGTGAGTGTTGACCTTTGGTTGTCCCTATGAACTTTCAATGCCTTGTGGACCTAATGGGCTCTGCTGACTCTTGGCCTTCCTTAATTTTAAACCACGTTGTAGTCTCTATATTTTATTCTTTGCTTTACCCTTTAGCAGTGATTATCCGTTTACTTATAGCTCTTTTAAAGAACTGATCATAACTTTTATTTATTTTTCTAATGCTACAGTAATTTTAAGATACAACCTTCTCTGTAATTCACAATTTAGTCATGTCACCATTTAAAAACAGTCCAGTGGCCTCTCTCCTCCCCTTCATTACATGCTGCCATTACCAATAAAAGGGGATTTGATAAGTAATTAGGAGATCACAGCTCTCAGTCACTCGCACGGAGAAATCAGGCATTATGAGTATTTTGTTTCTTTGAACCACTCTGCAGTGCGCTGATTTCTGGTCAGAGCTCATTAGGGCTGATCTTGATCTGGCACAAAACCTAAGAATTCACTGACTAACAAACTGCAAACCCACCAGCGACAGTCAGTCTTTCATCTGCTGCTTTAAGGAGCAAAAGTCCTGGTGGCTGTGAGTTTATATTTCATGTCGCTTAACTCAAAAAAGGAAAAAAGACATTTCTAGAGTGAGTACTAGTAAACACTTTGTCTGAGTGGATTAGTACTAAATGGATTTAAATACAGAGATTATCCTCTGAAATTAGAGTACAAAGAGTAGCAATTTTTAAATCATTGCTTTGATTAAAACTATTGCACTCATTATGTCAGGATAGAGGTACTGTAACACATTTCTGCTAATTAATGTGGTTTTAACACATCAAAATGTAAGTTTAAGCCCACCATTTGTAACCCACTGATTCACTGTAGTAACATATTTCAATACGTACTGAACATTCACTGAAAATACAAAAGCCACTTTGCAAACCAGTTCTCTACATTGGTTTCCTGTTGAGCTGAATTCAAAATCTTTCTCCTCGTGTACAAAGTCTTTAATAATGAGGCTGGATAAAGTTCTTGTAGTACCATATCATACCATATTACCCCATTACATACATTTCAGTTATTATTACTCAGTATAACACTGAGAAACAGATAGTTGGCTATTACATGGCTGTTAATTTGTATTTAAGTTGTAATAAATTGCTATTTCCCTATTATTACCTATGTATTTCCACCTTTTTACCCCATTTTGTATTATTGTTTTAGAATGTGCTACCCATACAGCTTCCCTATCACCCTGTCACCCTCTGCTTTGTGTGTCTATTATTTGTGTTTTTATCATCTGTCATGCTCTGCCCTTGGTGTCTGGGATTACAGTCTAACTTTTGTGTGTGTGTGTGTGTGTGTGTGTGTGTGAAATCCCCTCAGGCAGATCGTCCCTGTAAGGGAATTATGCTGTTAAATGACTGGAACATAGTCAGATACCACTAGGACTGGAAACATTTAAGTGACCCTGACATGGTAGTTGTCCATAAGCAGTGAAAATAAGTTTGAGTGGGAAATTCATATTATTAATTAGTGTGGGGTGGTGGCTTCTCAGAAAATTTGACTTTGCCCACTGATAACTGATGTAATGTACTATGGGCTGCACTTTGGGGGATAATATTCAATTTAACAGCCCTATAATGACGCAAACAAACCCAAATGCTGATTATTCTGAATTTAGCAATAAGGCATCAAAAATGTAAATCAGTTTCATCTACAGAGATTTTTTAATTCAACTTTAGGGTCTCAGACAAGATACTATTTTGCTCCCCATTAACATTTTTTTTTAAATTTCATATCAAGGTGAATATATGAGTAGGTCATAACTGTTAGATTTGTATTGTAAAATTTGCTATTTTAAAAATTGTATAGAAAATCATGACATCAGCTGGCTGAGTGTGTGAAAGTGGCATGGTTTCCCCATCTTGACTATGACACAAGATCACTGGAGCTTGATAGCTTTGCACTAAGATATAAATAACCCTATTCACAAGAAAATTGAGTGAGCAGTACAAATGAGAGTTTAGAGCCTTTGTGGGTTAATATGGGGCTGTATGCACCCGAAAGGCTAAACAGGATTATATCTGTGAAATATGATTTTAAAATATGATGTTATAAGAGTGTCAGCAAGCCAATCTGGCCTCCTTCAGCTCCACTCCCTAACATTGTTTAGAAAGGTGAAACATAAATGTGAACAGTTTCAGTGTTTATCCTGTATAATAAATTTGCTGTATTTGGGAATATATACCCAAACACATTAAGAAGGCGTGACCTCAAAACATGCAGCACTCAAGCTCATGTTTTCAAACAGGACTGAGGTGACCACTTACTAAAAACAAACAAACTAGAAATGCTTAGAAAGTTGTTAGAAGAAAAATGCTTTAAAAAAAGTGACTAATGATCATTCACAGTCACAAAACAGAAGGAGATAACACTGCGTTCCTGGCAAGGACTATGCTTATGATTTGTTACTGCAAGCTTGACCTTAAATGCAATTATGGTGCATGCTGAGATTGCACCCTATTGAGCAGCATTTTTGGCTGCTTTAGAAATCTGTAGGAACCTTATTTAGGTAGGGGGGGGGGTGATGCTTATATTTCACTTTTTTAGAAATGAAAATAAGGTACATCCATGAATAACTTGTTTATGTTGTTCCTGTCAAAAGCTAAATATATTAATAGAGCAAAACAAGTTTAGCAAAAATGGCACAGTAAAAGTGCCCAAAAAATGCATACATAATCAAGAAAATTTGTCCCATTTAGTGGAAATGCAGCCACTCTGTTTTTTGAACCAAGCGCTAGTAAATTAGCCTTTTTTGTCACTGCAGCCGACTAAGCGCTGTCGGCACAACACCACCCCTGTGGCAGCAGAAATGCTCAAACCCTGCGGTTTTTGTTGTCCCAAGCAAGTAGAAACTAAGATTATTTTGAACCATGATGTGAGATATTGTATTATATCCCACCTTCTTTTTTTTTTTTACCTTTTCCATCCTTGCCCATCAGGCATGTTATCGTGTGACTGAAAATAATTGGTTAAGCTGAAAGTCACTTGCACTTAGTTTTGCTTTATGTAATACACCTGTTATTTTTTTGCAAATTACTTTATGCTAAAATCTGCACACACAGTTACTTGCTTACTTCATGCCCACATGTAATTGCATTAAACTGAAAGTACAGCAAGTACTCTAAAGGGTATTATGGTTGCACTGAAGAAAGTATTGTAAGAAAATCAGAGGATATTTGCAAAATACGTTTATTTGCAAGTGAAAAACTCATGCACGTCTTGGTAAGTATGTGTGCAAATTTGTGCTTTCAAGCTTGTGTTCCTGCTGCCCTTACACTAACAAGTCTTCCAAGTAGCTCACTCCTGCAGGTGTCAGAAGGAGGCAGGGCAGCACAGCCATCAGTGAGAAATATGGGCTGTAAGCCGGAGCTCTAGCACCATTACCGCCAGCGTCTTACTGCTGCTTTCATCTGTTAGCTCTATCTCAATGGTCATCTGGGGAACCTGGCGGCCGCGCTGCCATCAAATTGGAGGAGGGCAGGAGGAGGAAACAAAGACCATTATACAAGGTGTATGAATGTGTATGTGTGGGCACAGGCGTGGGACCAAGAGTGAGAAATGTAGTTCTGTACAAGAGCCAGAACGTGTTTCTGCGTATGTGGGTGCACAATGCATCTCTGTGTGTGTACATTAGCACGCACGAGTGAGAGGCAGCATAACAAATCAAAAGCCCTGGTTTGTCCATGAACAGCCTCGTGGCTGGAGCCCACAAAGAGAAGCTAAGGCAGCACTTTATTTGCACTGCCTCTCTCTGTCTCTCTCCAGTGGCAAGTCGTTTCATTGAACAGCTGATACACTGCAGGTTTCTGTGACAGCTCTATTCAGTAGAGTACAGGATGAAGTAAAGTTATTTATGTCTTTGTGTGTTTGTGTGAGAGCAGATGTGTGTGTACATGAGTGAGTGTATACACTGGTAGAGTGAGTAAACACGAAGATTTTTTTTTCTGCTTGTATGTTTATGTTGTTGGTGGGACACAGAGTACACAGAGTAATTTTATCAGTATGTATTGTGTACTGTATCAGCCTATTCTTGGCTATAAAATAACTGGTTAGAAATTAAAATGTAGAAATTGCTGTGAGTTTGATTTTTCAGAAACTGCAACTCCCACTTGTTCGGTGTAACTTTTTGTTTCAGGTTGTGGCTTGAGACAAGGCCATCATTTACAGTGTTAAATTGATCTGCTTTTGACACATCATTGGGCATTGCACACATTTTCTAGCAAGATTTTACAAAAAACTTTGCTAGAAAAGTTTTGGAATTGAATTCTAAGACCAAATAAGATGATCATTTAACGCGAGCTGGAAATGGTAATCCTGGAGCTACTCTGCATGCTAGAAAAATGGCAATCACTGATTTTAAATTGGATGTCCACCTCTCACGGGATGGATGGATGGATGCCCACCTCTTACTGTATGACAGCAGCCCCTCTCTTTACTCCAGCATTGAAGATGTGGTCCCACTGCTATGGTTTGCTTTTGTGATAAAAGCAATAATACACATATACTGTATATATACAGTGCTTAAAGTCAGCCAGAAAAATCTGGAAAGGGGTTCTGGCACCTTCAGTTAATGAGCAATTGAATCTGATAGGCAGCTCAATGCATATGAATGAGTTATTTTTTTGTGTGCTGGACCCTTGAGTTGCTTCCAGTGATCTCATCACTGTGACGTGTTCAGGGTGTGGATGTAAATAAAGTTATGGCTGCAGTACTTCAGCATGTAGCTAGCAGTACAGAAGAGGAGCATGAATAAACAGAGTATTTTTTAAAAAGTTAGGGATCATTTCAAATGCAGCTTTTCAAATAGCTCAACAAATATGACCAAACACAAACTGCTTGTTCACGGGGTGTCCCAAAAGTTGCCTGCTAACTAAATATAGAGTTGCTGTTAAAAAATGTTAATATAGGACACGGAGATGAGAAAGATGTAAGAAAAAGGTCAAGCGAGAAAGATGAGAGATCATTTTCAAAGCTAAGGACTGTTTAGCAAGTGACATTTAACAAACTGGAAATGTAAATCTTGCTGTCCCAACTCATTTTAGATCTTTGAAATATGGCATTAACACGATGTGTTTTTGTGAAACATCTTGCAAAACAAACTGTGTTATTCAAAATAGTAAGCAGTTTCAGAAATTTTAGTGCAGGCTAAACTGGTTAGTTTGCAGTACTGTGGTGATGATTATAATGATGCACTGTGCTGGACTGGTGCAGAGCTGGCTGCGGGGTTCATGATCAGTGTTGGTTACAACAAGGTAGCAGACATCATTTTATATTTAAGGTGTATTGAGTAGATTCACCGACCAAATTCTCTTATGGTCCTGGCAGACCTGGGGTACTTTCCTCTCTTTCGTTCTCTTTTCTTTTTGTAGTTTATCTCTTTTTTTCTCTTGCTCTCAGGTGGAGTTGTGGGCCCACGTTTACTCACTGGTCCATCCATGGGTGGTGTGTCTCTTTCCCGGGCTTTCTCTTCCACCTCTGTTCTACGTTATCTCATCACCTCATGGTATTTAAGGACTGACTCTCCGCCAGATCTTTGTCACCATTATGGTGGTAATTAGGCTTCAGTTCCTGTGGCGTTTTTTTCTGTAACACTGCTTTCCCATTTGGCAGGATCTTCAGCCCCGTTCCAGTAATAAAAGATACTTACCCGTTTCCTGAGAACCCATTCTTTGTTTGTAATAAATGTCTGAGTTTGCGCTTTGAGCCCAACTCATGATTAAACAGGATTGAATTCTACTGTACCTTTTAAACTAGATTTATATATTTTGGTGGTTTGGAAATCAACCATATAGTTTGTGAAACGTCTGCTTATATCTTGTAGATTTCAACTGGCTGAATCCACACAGAGCAGTGGACACTGGAGCAGCAGCACAGGTCAGCTGATCACAGCCTGTGCACAAAGAAAAATCTACTGAAGCACACAAAGCAAGTTATCATGGGTTTTATTTCTAAGTAATTCTTTTCCCCATGCTTCACCATAACACCTCATCTTACCTGCCAAATCACAGTTTATATAGGCATGTACTTATAGAGGGAGAGAGAATTACACAAAAAGTCAAGCAGCGCAAATTATTTTTATAGAACAAAATTTGCTCAATTTCTCTATTTATGAGTGGAAGTCCAATAAGGGTCTCCTGCCACACATGAACAGTAAACAGTGTGCCTTAGTGGCCTTATAACCAAACCATATTTTAAATGCTTTGTGCAAGTATTGTAGAAGTGGGAATTTAAACATCTTTGTTACTGGACCAAATCAATAAATAAAATTAACAATAAATAAATAAAAAATCACAGTTCGTAAAACGTAATCCAGGGTTTCACAGAATAATCAGCTGCTGACATTCTCTTGTGGTAATCTAGCGCTGTGTGATCAGTAGGCAGCTTGTTACCGTGAGTCCTTCACATCTTTTATATATAAATCTAAATCCACATACATTACATGTATAATTTATATATGTCTTTTTTTACAATCCAGTTTATTATTTAGAAAGCAACCGTCTCGTCTACTTTATGTGAGCTGGACGTATGTTCAGTGCATATGTATGAATCGCATCACCGCTGGCAGTGGTGGTGAGCTGGAGGAAACACACATAAAAAAGAGATATGGTTCTGTCTCCTGCTGTTTCTGTGTCTGTGGGAGCACCTAGGTGAGAGAGACCTTTTAGTGCTGACACATGGCTCAGTGCCTTTAAGGTTGAGAGGAGAAGATATTATGTTTCTGATGTATGACTTCTAGTACAAACACTCCTGTCCTGAACAAATGATGCCGAAGATAATGATGACTGCTGCAGCAGCTCAATACCCACATGCTAGTCTGAAACTAAGTTTGTCAAGATATGGGTGTAGCTGTGGGTAAAATGCAAACGATATTCCATCTGTGATGCTATGCACGGGCGCTATATGAGCCCCTCCAGAGTTAATTCATAGTTGTACCATTTAGGTGTGATTGATTTGCTACTCAGGGTACGCTTACAGCAGTCTAAGATCGTCTCTGCAGTGCCCAGAGAGCTGTTGGTTTTATGAATAGATCTGGTGTGCATTTGTCAATAATATGGATCAGAATATTTCCACCTTAGTGGCCCAAAGATGGGTTAAGGAATGTGTGTATATGTGAACCATATGTGACTGTTTGTGTTCTCATGCTCTTCTTGTAGAAATGAAAAAGGTTTGCTTATATAAAAATGTGTAAACATGTTAAATATTTTGATATTTATTGTTAAGCTGTTTTCAGCATTAGCAAAGAAGATGTTTGCGTTTGTCATGCAGGATTTGTAAAGCCATATACAGTACTCATAGAATAGTTTATTTGCTAAGCAGCTGTCTGCTCTATCCTTCCTCAATCTGAAAGCAGACTATATAGAGGACAAGTTATATTTCAGAAATATTGAGGTTAGAGTCAGGCTGCTTTTGTGCTCTTGGGAAATCAGGTAAAATTCACTAATTAGCTTAGTGAAAGGAATGTGTAAAAACCAAAAGTTTACAGTTGGAATGTAATCAGGTAGTGTGGATCTGTTGAGGCAGTTGAAAAAAATAGAAAATACTGAGAGGTTTAAAAGTCTAGGAAAAATGACCCTGAAAAGGCAAAGCAGAAGAAAATGGATGGATGGATGGATGGATACTTTCACCGGATGGTATAATTGCTGGACAGCAAGACAGATGAGAAAAACAGCTTCTATCGGTTCATTGGTTATACTCAAACTCGGAGTGTCTCTGTCCACTATGGATGCAAATGCTAAACATGAATTTGAATATGCATCCACTTTAGTTACATGTTTTAATTTTGAACTTTTGCGACTTGTATAGGCTCTACAGTGTGATCTGATAAAGTCAACCGAATGAATGACTATCCTTCCATCAATTTTCTTCTGCTCATCCAGTTCATGGTGGGGGTGTTTTCCAGCCGTCACAGAGCGAGTGACAGGCTACACCCTGGAGAGCCTGTTGCAGGGCACCAAATGAATATATAAAAATGAATTGATAAAATTACATTTACACAACTACATTGAACACTATCAGCATAATCCAAGCCTCAAAGCAACCAATCAAAAACAGTATTGAAAACAACTATGAATTTAAAGTATATAGCAATGTCTTATCAGACAAATTGCAAGATCATAGCTTTAGCCCCTAAACTTGTAGCAACATCCCAATTGGGAATTTATGTTTTATGTTTTACATCTAAAAAATTGGAGGTAGTTTTGTTGATACTCGTGCTTTTGGCCCACATATACACCTCACCAGACCTTTGACTTCCCTCTGTCTGCCTCCTTGCCAGTCTGTAATTTCCCAAATGCCAAATGAACATTAAAATATTCCTGAATAAGACATGCCATCCCTTTATTATCCACACGTTTTTAAAACGTGATTCATCGGATAGTTTAACAAAGAGAACCAAAAAAAAGGGGGAAATAAAGGAAAAAAACATGGATTTAGAAAGTATTCTAATTCACGTTCATCAAAAAAGCAGTATTGTAAGTATTGTAGGATTATGCTGCCGACTGCAACGCAGCCATTTCCCATCTTATCAGACATCACCTGTTACTGCAGGTTGGGCTTCTTTATGCACAATATCTGACAGAATGAATTACAAATTTCTTTCTTTCTTTCTTTCTTTCTTTCTTTCTTTCTTTCTTTCTTTCTTTCTTTCTTTCTTTCTTTCTTTCTGTATTGCAACTTGATGACTAAGGAGTCTTTCTTTACTTTCCCCACCCTCCCCTTTTCGTTTCTTTCTCTTTGATTCTTATTTTTTTCCCCAGCCCTCTTTTCTCGTTGTCTTGATAAATGTTACATCGAGCATTAATGTTTTAGTGCCACATGCAATTTTGATGGTGGCGCCACCATTCTCGTGTCTTTTAGAATACCGTATGTAGGCCTAATTGTGCCATGCGCACTTTATTATTCTTCCCTTTTCCCCCTCATCTCAACAAGTCCTCCACTTACATGAAAATGGGTAAGGGGAACAATAAAGATGAAGATAGATACACATTTCAGACAGTCCTTACTTGTCTGCCTTTCACATGTCTAATGGCTCCATCAACATCAATACTGCCTCGCTGATTAGTGATCAGTGGAGCTGCAAATGTTTGTTAGACTGTCAGCTTTCGCGGCATAAGGCAGCTTTAGAAATATAAAATAAAACAGATACTTAAGACAACATTGGATTTCATGATGCTCTTGCTTGAAGAACCAAGCACCAGCAACATCCCCATCATGTGTCACTGTGTTCTTTGTACTTTGGTTTATGCTGTTCTTCTGAATACACAAGGACTGTAGTGTGAATGCAAAGCAGTGCAACGAAGTGACTGCTTTCTTTTTTTTCTCCCTTTTTTTTGTAATTTTAAACTCCTAGGTTGTGATAAAATTTGTTTTAAACAAACGCATATAACCACTCTATAACACTCTATACCGATCTATACCAATCTATTTCGGCGGTTACCACTGATCGAAAAATTTATTTTTCTCATCGATTTCGATATAAACTAAAACGCTGTATTTCGAGTCTTGTTACACATGCATTACTGTGTCTTAAACGTATATTAACTCCATGTATAACTTTACCCCAACATAAACCTTGTACTCAAGTATGTTACCAATCCTGGAATTCAGTTTTGACATGAATATCTATTCTTTCTCCCCGGCAAGGAATCTGGTCCTCTCTCGTGTCTTAGCACGCACACAAACATGCACACGCGTGCACACACAGGTGTCGCTTTCCAGTGCAATGGATCTGCAGATGCAGCCTCACCGCATTTGGCGTGCAGCGGCTGACGTCAGGAGGAGAGCGGAGTGAGAGGAGTTGAAATAGGGGCAGAGCAGGAGCGTAGCGCTGAGAGGAAACCAGCCAGAGGAGCCGGAGGATGGCAAGCCGCTGCTGAGAGTTGGGACGCGCTACCCGTCGCTTCTAACACAGCTGCTACTAATACACTAGCCCATAATTAATTTGAACCCTTTAAAACCTGTCGAGCGGTAGGAGAGGAGTGGAACTAAGGAGCGCAGATTGGACGAGTCTCTGGGAGGAAATCTGTGGCATATTTGCACGAATTTCCTTTCTTTTTTATCCGTTTTCCTCGGAATACCACAGGTAAGGTGAAAGGTTTATTTACTAAGGCGGGGTATGGGCTATCACTAAAAGGCGTATTTATTTCCATTTATCTTGCTGCTTTTGTCTTCTTTCTTACAAGTTTAGCTGCTTTGAGTGCGTGACACTGCACTGTTTGCGTTAGGATAAGTGTGAATGAATGGAAACTGTAAAGAGGGTGGCAGTGGTGTGCTTTAATTTTGAATTAGTTATACACTGTAGCTGGAGAGAAATGCATCAATAATAGAGAGCGCTAGAATTTACAGCCGGAGAGATATGTGAGAGGTGCAGCTTTATAGCGCAGGGCGATGTCAATGACAATCTGTGACAGTTTTTAACTACATTGCCTGCTATGTCGCCTTCTGTCTGGCGCAAAACGGGCTGTGATTAATCATTCAATATAACCACATGCCAGCGCTGGTAACCTCATATAACCGTGCAGAGCCTCTACCTGCTCGAAAATAACACAACAATGTTTGATAAATGGGTCCAAGAGGAGTCCTTTGCCCGGATACGCCAGGTTTGCTCAAGCAGCAAAGGGACTGAAATGATAACATAGTGAGACACGCACATCCCTACATGGGTTCTCTGGCAAGGATTGAAGGTCCCGGACCCCCCCTCCTCGCGGCCCCGAAGAACGCAAAAACTCTCAGGAGTGAAAAAGGCATAGAATCCTTAACATGGCAAGCTTTTCTTGTCTGATTGTGTTAAATGAGCTGCTTCAGCGCACTCTCATGGGAAAATCCTATCAGTGTCACCAGAGAGCTGGCACGGTGGCAGCAAAGCCTCCGTGACGGCCAGCGGAGTGGGAAATGAGGATTGGTTGGCGCGCACGCTGCCGTGATACAGCGTATATTGCGCCGGAGCTCTCCACGGTGCTGAAAATGCTCCAGCCACTTGCTTCCCTTCTCCGGTCCGTTCCTTCTACTCATGTTTGCAGTCTTTCCGGATTTGTTGGATTCGCTATCTACTTGGAACTAGATATGCAGCCCACATTAAGCAGCAGAATTACGGCCATTCATCACTGTGCTATGAGTACAAATTGGTTTAAAGTCTCAGCCTTTCAGTCTTATGCCGGCAAATAACCCATAAAAACTATGAACCGAGGCAAGTAAACTCATACAAATATATAGCTCACGGACATGCTTAAGCACATGTAGAGACTGATGTCAATATCTTCCCCTGGCTCGTAAATGAGAATATTAATAGCAGTACCTCTTGCTAAATGTGTTTTCTCTATATGCTCCGGTCTGGACTCGTAATTTACAGTTAAAAATAACCTATAGATATAAGCCTATTCCTTCTTTGCAGGGATACAAGCAAGCATGTAAGAATGCATACATGCTGACTCAGTGCAGACCTACTAAAGCTGTAAAAAATACCTTCAAAAAGGCATGAGGATCACGATGTAACGAGTACTTATCACAGTTATATTAGCACAGTGAGAGGTGGGGGATAAGGGAGTTAGCTCTGAACTCTGTCAGTGCAATTCTGCAGCCCACCCCGAGGTCAAGTTGAGAAATAATGATGTAGCCAGAATAGTGGCGCAGTCGGGCATATTGTAGTTTGCAATCTGGTATGAAACTTATTAGCTGCCTAACAGAGAGCCATTACAGCGTGGTGTCCAGCAGATTATGGCTGGTTGTTGTTGTTCAGACAGCTTTAATAGTGGGATGACTCATAACACTTACAGTACTGACACTGATGATACACTAGTATACATATTCACACACACACACACACACACACACACACACACACACACACGTGGAGATACAACGGGCACAGCTCCGCTCAGTGTCCTAGCTGAGGACGATGTATGGAACGGCGGATAACACACAG
>VUQK01032124.1:15048-36050 GCA_015106715.1 Bujurquina vittata
CACCCGTCTGCCTCTCCCTTTTAAAAATCCCCCCCCCCCCACACACACACACTCGCACTATTTAAGCTGTCATACTGTATTTTTTTTTGTTTACAGTTGATTTGCCATCTCACATTTGAAGAGTCACGATTCAAACTGTCTTGAAATTTTGCTTCAATAATTGTAATAAGTACGATAGTTAACTGCAGAGTGAGTCTGCAATTAAGTATTAGTCATTAATGATCAGTTATAAATAACAAAATTGATAAGGATCCGACGTATTGAATGAAGACGACAAGTACTACAATACGGGTTCTAGTTATTATTCAGTCAATTACTTAGATAATAATTACTTAGAGAAAAGCACATCCCAGGCAGAAATGGTACTTTAGAGACCCTTTGGTTTCTATGTTTCCAATGTGTTCTTCTGTCATCTTGTTTGCTCACACTTTGGTACTGCTGTATAATTAGCAGATGCTGTCCTGTTAGCCCAGCAGACCACCCTGTTATGACACTGCAGAGCCTCCTGATATCCTTTTTGCCCTTACAGCCATGTCATACATCCTGCAGGGATTTATGGATTTAACAAGTCCCTCTCTGTTTGTGTCTTTCAAACACACCTGACAAGCAGGATGTGGGCTTTAAAACCCAAGGGCTGTAGATCTGGTCACGGAAACTTGTCAGAGAAAAAGCCAAAAGTCAATATTAGAAAAGCAAAGTGGGACAGGAAGAGAATAGTGTATGCCACAGAAGAAGGATCCAGTATTCATTCTCTTTCTCACACCAGTCTCAAGATTGGGTCTTATTAATACCTAACAGCCTGAAGCCCTGTCCCTTCTATACAGAAAGAAAGTGGCAAAGAGAGAACGTCAGACAATAATTAATTTGGAGGCAGCGCAGAAGAAGCTCCGTTGATAAGGATATCTTGTGCTAAAGCACGACAACCTGCGCTGTATTCTTTCAGTGGTTCCTATGCCTTTTTTGGGTAGGCTGACGCATTATTTTTCTGTCTGAGGGTGCATTTTAACACAATCTAAAAGGCACATGTGGTGCTGTTTTGCTGTAAAATGAATATATTAACTTTTTCTATCACCGCTGCCATATGTTTTTGTTACGTGCTTTAATTGCTTTAATGGCGTCCTTGTTATTACTCAGATTATTTGCTCTGCTGTTGGCTGTTTCCTCCCTTGTGTTTGTGTTGTCTGGTTTGTGTTTGGTGTTAGGGCTTTATTGGGTTTTGTTAATCCTCAACAAATTGCTGAAATTTAAAACACTTTAATTTTTTAGATTTTTTTGTACCTTTTTCATACAGTTAAGCCCCATAGTGTAGTGGGCTACACAATCTGCCATATCAGACATGCACAGTGATCCCTTGTAAATAAGTGAGCAACTGAAACACAGTTAAGCAGACATTTGCTCTTGTAAGAACAATGTTATTATTGTAGTAACATGTTACGATAACCATCTTCTATAAATGATAACTAACCAAACTTTAATTGTTTTTCACTGTCACATCCCTCTCACTTTCTCCAAGGATGTCCTGGATTACAAGGGGGGAGGTTGTCAACTGATACAGCTCTCCCGTGCTTTGTGTTTATGACATTTGTGTGTTTTTTTTTTTTGTTTTTTTTTATTGGACTCCCTCCTTTTTTGCATACCTTGAGCCAGTCAGTTTTTGATAAATGGGGGCTTGTCTGGGATATTCAAACCCATCCGTACAGTAGAGCTTTAGTAATTATTGATGACTAATTTCCTGACTAATGACTGTCTTCCTTGAGTGCAGCTTTTGGAATTTAGCATTGTGGTCAGGTTTTTGTAAGTTTTACACAGCATCTTTTCTTTCTTGTTTGTTTTGTATTGGTTACTTTACTTTTAAGTTAATTTGTCTTGTTTGTCCAGCAAATCCATGTATTTAAGATTTTTGGTTCTTTTGAATAAGTATGTAGCACTTTAACAAGCTGAAGTTGTTGATCTCAACAGGAGACCAACCAGATTGCTTTCTCTTCAGTGTTGGAGTGTTAATGGGTAAAGACAACGTCTTGGGAGCAGTTTCGTGGTCTCCAGAGGGTTGCTAGGTTCTGGTTGCTTTCAGTATCAGCCAGTGGAATAAGCAGTATCCACCAGTATTATCGTTCTGAAGACTAGGGTTAGGATTGGTTTAGACTGGTTCATTGGCTCAGAGCTTGGCATCAATCCACCAACTTTTATCTTTTTTAAAAATGGATTTATGGCCTTACAAAACATATGGGTGGACTTCTCGAAGTAGGTGAAGTACATCTGTGATGCAGATGCATAACTAGTAAATGTATGAAAAGTAAGAATTTCAATGAGTTGAACTTGCACAGTGATGTGACGTCTTTAACTTGGTAACATGGTCTGGTAGCTCCAGTGTTGGCACTGCAGGATGCATGCATGCATGGGAATTAGGAACATGAAAACTTATACACAGGACAATCCAAAAAAAAAAGACAGGAAAACAGGATTATTTATACACAGAGGACAGACTGGAAATGTGACACAGATGAACATAATGAGGACTGGACTGGAACAAATAAACTCTGGAGGAACTATAATCAGGGGTAAATAACACACTTAAAAGAAAAAGCTGACTAATAGCCAAAGATTCACAACCAAACACTAAAACAGAAAATCATGTTATCAATTATTCAAACTTTAAACACTAAACAATAACCAAAAACTCCACAGCGACCAGAGGTGTATATTACAAATGAAGTTCAATAGGCAAGATTTCTTTGTATTAATTGGCTTGACAAAACCTAAACACCCCAAGTCAGAGATGATGGTTTCACAACGGTGGTTATCAACTTTTTCTTAAGCTGGGCTTTCTGCTTGAGACTTTATGTGCACTCATGGGTTTTCGCACATGATATGACTGTTTTCCTGCACAAAATAATCCTTATTCATGCCACTTACTCCAGTCAGAGACATTATCAGAGGATGGTGATAAAAATTCATAAAGAACACAAATGCAACACAAAATGTTACAAAAATGGCAGGAAGTTAACCATGCAGAAAATCATTAATCTTTGGATTAGCATATTTTAGTAAAATAAGCATTTGAATTTGAGTTAAATATTTTACTGCTCATTGCACATAACCTGCTTTGGAACAGGTTATATGTTCAGCATAAGTTAGCATGGTGATTTAGTCAGGTAAAAAGAGAACCACCTTCATGACACATCAAACTGCGATATTAAGCTTGACATAGCGTACTAACCCTGTAATCTTGCTTTGTAGAACACCCTTTGGGGCTCACATAAAACAATAAAACTCAGCATAACAAAACAGAAAACTACTACTCAAAAAACCTGTAGAACAGAAACCAAAGACTCAAAAATATCCCAAGAAACAGCTCACCATTAGAATAATTAAGAAATCAAAACAGGAATGAACAACACTTGAAAAATAAAACTCAAACAGAAACCCAAACTCAAGAATATACACCTAGAATTTTTAACTCAGATGCATAAAAACCTGGAAAACATTGTTGTTTGATCCACTGTACAGTAAGTGAAAAAATGCTTGCGGTCAAACTAGCAGCATAGTTTGTACTTAATACTTAATACTTAAATTAGATTAAATTAAGGTGTTTCGGTATAGCTGTAAGTTTAGGAATGTGAACTTGGGCCAGTTTTAGGAAGTGAACAGGATGGTTGGCAAAATAAGTTGAATATTATGACACAGATAAAGGGTTAAATGTCTAAATATTCCTTTTCTTCTTCCAATTGCTACACCATTAATTAGACCCTTTCCTTCTTAATAAGTTTCTTCTTGACTCCTGGAGGAGAAATCTTTTTTATTGTGAATCATCAGAGGTGATAAGACCTGTCAGCTTTCATATGCTGTTCTGACAACCACCCATCTTCTTTCCAAAGGCCAGTGTTCCTATGATATTTACATCACGGTGACAAACCTTATCCTTCATGGGTACCTTTCTGTATGAATCAGTTTTGGGAAACACCGCACCCTGAGAGTTATCACATTTCTCATCATCATAAAAAAAGAGAAAAAAAAAAAAGAAATGAAAGGGGTAGGAGATGCCTGAAAAAGAAGTGTCTCTCGTTCACCCGGAGTGTCTGAAAGATAACTAGAGTTAGAGCATGTTATCCTGATGCATGGCTGCCTGACAGACTGACACATCTGGTCTCTTCAGAATCTTTTCCAACCACACCAGTAACAAGAATGAAATCTTGACGAGTGAGTCGTGTAAACATTTTGGGCAAAGGTGAGTCTCTTGGTAGCTCTATTTCATGCTACATAGACATCTTTCTGAAGAATAGGTTGTTTGAAACCTGAATGCAGGCAGACAGGCCAGCAGACACGGGATGATAGCAGAGATTTTACTAAAGAGGAGCTTCAGAGTGAGGCAGCACTCAGAGTATCAGCCTGTAGAGAGGCTTGTTCCAAAATGGGGCATGCATCATTAGGGGAAAAAATGATTTCTGCTTTCATAAAATGATTGACAGATACTCTTTTTTCACATTCTGCTTTTAGAGGGTAGGTTAGTAGGTTAACTAATACAACTCTTTTCATCAATAATTTCTAAAATGTATGAATAAAATATTTTTTAAATAATCTATTTAGTATTATATCAAACAGGGTTAGATGCAATCCTTCATATGCAAAAGATTTTACTTGATGGAGGTGAACTACAGTTTCAGCATGCGGTGTTCAGCTTTCGCAGATGTTACTTTTTCAGTCCCTCCCACCCTTCCTTTGTAATCTTTTTTAAATACTCAGCAACTTGCAGGGAGGGAGCATGCTGAGTGGGGAATGATTGTCGTTCTGGAACTGCATGTGTCATTTGTAACTGTGACAGCAGACCTACCTGGAGTGGTGCAGAGCTGGGACTGAGAGCAGGAAGGAGAGCTCAGCCTGATCACTTGAATTTGTCTCAGAGCTCAGCTAGGGGCCATTCCCTGCTGCCATTACAAAAAGTACCAGAGAGACTGCAGGGCTGCATACAACGCTCATTTACATGCCAGTTCTGAATTTGGCTGCGACTTACTCTCTTGACAAACATGCCACTAGTCATGCTAATTTATTTACCATATATATATATATATGTGCGTGTGTATATATATATATATATATATATATATGATAATGCTATTGTAAAATATAGATCCACAGTCACAAACCCGTTAATTGACCTCAGCAAGTCAGGAATGTTGGAAAATTAAAACCTGATCAGTTACAGCTGCTGTAGATGACTAAACAATAAAGCTGGTGTTTTGAAGATTGTTTCCTCTTACCTAATTTTTACACTTGATACTGTCAAATACATGGGAGTAAATTTACACATTGGCACATACTGTCATGTACTGCTGCGGCAGGCAAGACAGATGACCCCAAAGCAGGAGCGAAAATAAATGTAGTAAAACTTCACCCACTAGATGAGTTTAACACACTAGATGCTGTTTTCTTTTCTGTCTGGCTACATCCCAAATACATCTGCCGAACAGATTATGATGCATTTAGTCAATAGCTAATTTCATCTACAAAAAAGATTAAAAACTATAACTGACACAAAAGAAACAAGAAACATGAGTAAGAACCAGTCTGATAGAACATTATGCGCTCTAAGATCTATACACGATATTGCAGACACATATCACCATTAGCAGCAGCCTGACAGTTTGGTTGTGCTCCTAGGAGCACAGGCAAATGTTTTTGTATTTTCTTACACTGAGATAGAGAAAGAGATGTGCTTTTCTGTTATATTTTTAGAAGACTAAAAAAACAGTCATGCAGACTTGCAATTTTGTGTTCAAACGTTGGACTCAGTCTCACAGCTCAAGATCAAAGCTTATGTCTGCTCTTGAATGAACCACAGCTTTAAGAATAGCTAATTGTTTATATTCAGATAAATAATCTCTCAGCATTGTTAAAAGCATGTTGAAAAACTGCTGGGTGCAGATTTTCTGTACTACATGCAACAGTGCTCAGTCACAGACTGATACCACCTCAGTGCAGAACTCAGTAGAAAGTCCTTCCTGCCAGCAGCAATTAAACTCTTTAACACAAACCACTAACCAGAATGCTCGTTTGTTTTTAGTATTTATATTTATGTTGTGTATATAGCTCTTATATTGTGTATGTAATATTCTTAGTCACATAGTATTTATATTGTATGTAGTATTTATAATATTTATATTGTGTCTTTTTATTAGTGTTAATAGCTGCTGCTGTAACAAAGAAATTTCCTGCAAGGGATCAGTAAAGTTCTATGCTATTCTATCTGTTCTATTTAAAAAAATTAACACTGGGATGTATATGTGTGCTTGAACACAAACTCCCACAATGCTACATGCTATTCATCGCTTGAATTTTAAAAATTCAAAAGTTGATTTTTGTAGATTTTTTTGCCATTAACATACTGTAAAGGGGAAGAAATCCTTTAAATTGTTCAGAAAACATTCAAGTCAAAAAGTCAGTGGTGACCTGTTCATGGTGTACCCTGTCTCTCGCCCTATGGGAGCAACCAATATGACTCTGCTTGTCAATACTGTGCTCTCATTATTCTTAGTGGGAGTGAAAATAAATCTAGTAAAACATTGTCATGCACGGTCTATGACCCTTGGCCCACCCCTCTGCTTTGGGCCATTAGGAAGCGATGCAACAGTACCGTCATGGATGGTAAGCAGAAATGGACAAAAACCAGCAAATTCAGCTTTAAAGTTCTGCCAAATGGTTTCCTTAACCAGACCAAAGTTATTTGTATTTACTGCCAATGTGCAAAGAGTTACCACCGTAGTATGTTGAGTCTCAAATACCACTTCCTGGTGGTGGAGAGTCCTCCTCCCCGTCGCCAAAGGCCAACCATTCTGGATAGCTCTCATTTTAAATTTGAGTTGTTGTGTCTGCCTGTTTTTATACATGCATATTCTACCAACACAGGAAATCATGAGGAGTTTAGCCCACTAGAGGTTTTTTTCTTTTTTGTCTGGCTAAATCCTAAATACATCCTGTGAATAGACTATGATGCATTTAGTCAATAGATAATTTAATCTACAAAAAAACAACAAAACAAAACAAACAATAAGTGAGACAAAAGAAACAAGACACACGAATAAGAACCAGTCTGCACCAACAGGTATCTCTACAAGACTCTTTGGGCTACAAGCTCTATTTCTCTTTCACACAAGTTTTGGAAGTCTATAAAAAGAAACAGGAAAAATGAGATCGGGAGAGACTGTAGCTGAGATGTGAGTACATGTATTCGAATTTCAGCACTTTAATTCTGTTTTTGTTGCAAGTGCCTCACTAAACAAGTCTGATCTGTGCGAAGCTGCCAAAGGCTGCAATGATTTTAAAGAATCTGTCTCCTTAAGCTTTTTAATATTCTGGTCAAATAACAGCTTCCTCATAGAGTTTCTCCTTCCTGATGATTTTTAAAATGGACCATTCATTCAGTGAGAGCAGGGTTCTGTTTGTATGTATGTGTGTGTGTGTGCTCATGTATGAACGTGCGTAGATGTATGTGGGCCAAATGCCAGGAGGAAAGGCAACACATTAAGACAGTGACTGGCAGATCTCATGTGGTGTTTAATTTCACAAGGGTGAGCTCTCATCTATGTGGGACCATTAGCCCCCAGCTAGCTAGCTGAATAATGTTGATGCTTCCTTCAACAGTTGCATACGCTGACAGAACTTATGCGATTTTGTAGTTTTTGTGTTTATAGAGTAGTGAAAAGTAACTGAGTATATTTACTCAGTTGTCATATAACAAACTGTGGCAAAGTAATCACAAACCCCCAACCTTTTTAACCACATTTCAGAATGTGTAAAACCTACACAAAGTGTCATCTAATGAAGGAGATAATGAAATAAACAATACACTATCACGGGCAAATTTAAACATATGGCATTCTGGTGGTTTTAGGGTTTCTCTGCCTGTTTAGGTTTTCTTGTCGCCCCTTGTTGTCACTTTCTGTTATATATTGGTAGTTACATTTCTTGAGTGTCTTAGTTTTACTACCTGTCTTTGTCTTGTTTTTGCTCAATGATTGTTTCCTGCTTCATATTACCTCCTCATGCGTCTCCCATGTCAGTTGTGGTTTTGTCAATTTACTCTGCTTCCGTGTGTGTGTTTTGAGGGTGTTGTGTCTTTATAATCTTTTTCAGGGTTATTTTTTATTTTGTGTCACCTTTGTTGAATTTTTTTCCTTTTCTAAGAACAAAACTGCTGTGAGAAAAAAAAAAAGGAGGATTCACAAAATTGATTAGCCGGAAGTCCATACCCTTGTTTAGCAGTTTAGCAGTTTAGCAGCCAATACTGTGACATACTGTAACAGAAAACGTAGTAGAGAAAACTGAGCAGACTGAAAATTATGACCCAAAAAGAATATAAAGATATCTATGCGGCACTGGGAGAGGATACATTTAAATCTCCTGCACTCCTAGACACTCTAAGTATGCAAAAAATGTATTCAAGAGCTAGAAAAGTGGATATTGCACGATATGTCCCCTTTAAATCTGTAATAACAAATTTTTATATTACAAAAGGCTCAAACGAAATGTGAAAGGTTCAACTCACAGCGGCAATGCGAAACCCTCCAAGATTAAACACCTGTTGTTACAAGTGAAATGAACATAAAATCATTACTTTAGAAAGTAAAAGATGGCTTAAATACACTTTCAGCCAACAGGACCGGGGCATAACAGGTCAATGTGACTCACGAATCTCTCCTGAACTTCTGTATTCAAGTAAAGCACTGCCGCACACATTTAACACCATAAACTACTGCACTGTTTGAGATGCATCGTGGGTTTTTGTGCCCTTGTTGCAGTTCAACTGCAAACTTTATGGCCCCCTAAGGGGAATTTGTTTTCAGGCTGTTTCAGCAGTAAAACATACATTAAAGCTATATTCTAAAGTATAAGTACACAATAAAAACAATAAACACATTACCTAAAAGCACAATTACACACTTAACAAACTGCCATGTCACACAGTAAACTACAAAGACCCACATCAGCTGATAAGACCCGATAAGAAGTCAGTGCTTTAGAGTCCTATAAATATTTCTCCTCAGGGCAAACACTACAGGAGGTGGGCACAATACTAAAAACATCAGTGCACTGCAGTACAGACTCAATACAACATATTTGCAGTAAATACCTACTGGTAAGATTTTTTTTAAAAGTAGAAAGTCTTTATAAAGCTTGTATTATATTTTAATGTGACTGTGTTGAAGACTACTGTTGCTTATGGATCCGTTTATTTGCCCTCATCTGTATTTATTTTTTAGTGATTTGTTTTAATCTGAAATCTCTTTAGTTAACTCACTTTTGCAGTCAGGGCCAAGAAAGAACCATCATTTAAAACATATTTAAGTGCTTAAATGATTAAAGGGTTTTTTTTGGTCATTTTTGTATGATTGACCAAAGGAACTACTCCTTATTTTAAAGAAATTTTCGGTCTAATTCTGTTTCAACAAAGCAGTCTTTGCATTTGAATTTTTCCGTATCCTTGTGTCAGTGTGTACATTTTATGGCAGTGAAACTGATCTTCTGAATTTATATTTTAAGCTCCCACACCACTCCACCGTTTCTTACTTCAGAGGGTTCGTCTTTGTTGACATCAAAAGATTTTTTTATGTACTTTGTAATACACATAATTATTCCCATCAGTGTGTTCTTTGATGTTTACATAGCTGCATTATGCTGTGTGATGTGTGTGTGTGCGTGCATGGTGAGTATAATACTCGTTCCACGTGCTCTGTAAGCATACATTATCATAATTTCTGGTATTTGTCCCAACGTGTAGTAAATCTGTTAAAATTTAGACATCTGTAAACATTTTGGAAGTTCTGCAATATCAGGCAAAGATTTAATAAAGACAGAATTATTAAAATAAAAAACTAGAATTAGGGCTCACATATTGTCTTTTTGCACAAAGCACATACGGCTAAACAAATAAAGACTTGATAACATGGTTTTAGCTCATGTGTCTTTATCACTTCTATGAGGAACACACTAATGTATTATCAAGTAAATAAAGCAATCAAAAATCATTTGCATACAAATTGGATTATGACAGATTAAAATCACAGCTAAGGTGTGAAGATTTGCAGTCAAAGCTTCACAATAAACAGCACGGTTTTGACACGGTTTATTTAATCATGCTGATAAAAGAACATGTAAAGAAGGTTGCGTCTCATTTTCACGGTTTTCAAATGCATGCATGACAAGTAAGCTGTTACATTCCTGTTAAATGTGGATAAATGTTAGGAGAACTATAAACCATGTCGTATGTTCTGTTTCGGAAACTGCAGCTGGCACAACAGAGGCAGTCTAAGAAGTAAATCTGCTTTGTTTTTTTGCTCCACACAGAGAAACACTCATGGGCAGCATGGGTGTTTGGGCTGTGGCTGTGGCCGCTCTGCTGGGAACTTCAGGGTGCTGGCTTGCTGAAGGGCACAAGAGCAACAGGCGAAGCAGCATAGCTACAGCCAGCATGTCACGTACCTCCTCCCAGGAACCTCGCGCCATGGTAAATATCCTGTGCAACTGTACAGCTTCCCACTGAGGCCATCACCTTCACTGTCTGTCAAGCCAGAGAAACACTTGCTGTGATGAACAGTAAATCAATCATATCAACCTTAAATCAAATCAAGGTTGCAAAGAAAAATGATGTGAGCCGAACAGTCGACTGAAAAAAAAGGTTTGTTGTCAATTTTAGCACTTTTTAAATGCTGCAAAATGCTGCAATCCTCACACACTATCGCTTACACTGTGAATTGCTGAAGGGAGAATTCATCATGCACATTTCATTATGTGGAAGAACTATAAAACATAAGGAACTGATGAATGTGCATGGAATAATTGTGGAGAAAACGTTTATAGTCACCAAAAGTATTCGGTTAGCTTTAGGCACAAAAGGCTTTGGCTGGCGTTGGCCAAAGGACAGGCTTCAAAATTCACCCGTTTACAGTGTAAAGCACATCACAAAGCTAAATTTGACAGCTTACTTGTATGTGCATCTCTTTAAACTGCTGCTAGGTAGCTAGATAACTTAGTTTGATTGATTGCAACCTATTGATGAGACAGTATTGATGGCCAATAACAACTGATAAAAGCCATTAATGGGGTATTAAAGTTGAAACTAGGTAACTCTGCTAAAGTTAGTGATAACTATTTTACACCTGCCTGATATTTTTTATCTACGCAAATTGGAGGTAATTGCTTCAATACTCATGGGCAAGTTCCTGAGTGAGGTCACCTGATTGCATCTATCAGGATGGCATAAAAAAGAATCATGGGTTAAAACAAGCAAACAAAACTGGTCCCTGCCAGCAAGAATGAATCCTTCAACTGATGTTTTCTGCATAACAGAAACATAAAGCCCAAATAGGCTGTCAAAAAGACCTATGCACAGACAGACAGATGGCCGCCACACAGCCCTGTGGTCATCCTAGTTCTTTTTAAAATGAAGCATGCACACCCCCTGGTCTGTTCTAAGTCTCACTCACTTTGGGCTATGCCAAGTTGGCACTCTGCTGTGGAATGCCATTTTGCCCAGGAGGTTCTGTCCCCCAAAATCCCTTGATGCAAAAAACAAATTCCCAGGCATAGAATTCATCTATCTGGCCAGAACTGGAACTTAAAAAGCTGTCAACTGGTGCCGGAATTGAGAGTTGACCCTGAGGTGAATCATAGCAATCCATGAATTCACATTAAGCAGGATGCATTCTCAAAGCCTTTGGTGAAAAATAACCAGTGCCAGATTTTTTTTCCATGACTAAAATGTCCCCAAAATAATGCAAGACGTGTAAGAGAGAGAAGGAAGAAGTGGAGATAGAGACGTATCTTTGGGGTGTACCACATCAAACAAAGAATATAAACTAAAAAGTTCAGATTAAGGCCTTTTGATTTTTGACTCACTGTCACCTTCCTTAATCCCTGCATAATAAGCCAAAGACTGCTGACATGTTCATACCAGGTCATAGCAGCTTTGGCACATTTACAGTATATTAGCTGTCACAAATGTGTAAGCATAAGGAACTTGAGGCTTGTGCAGGTTTCCTTGGGGAACTTTTCCCTGCCATCAGAACATGCTTTGTTAACTCTCTTGTCATTATGCCCAGATGTAATCCAGTGATAGGCACTGACTGCAGTTGGTCCCCAGGTACTGAACAGCATCTGCCCACTGCTTCTAATACTTGCGATAGTTTAAATGAGGAGAATGAGTTTCTCTGTTAGAATCTAAGAAGATGTAATCATCCTTATAGTTATCGCTAGAAATGGAAAAACACCACTATTGTCATGACACGGTGGTCTAACTTGACACATCCTATCTAGAGAAGGGCTCAGGGTTGAACAATAACACATAGATGTCATGACAATGAGGCCAAAACATTTTTATATAACAGATGTGTGTATGACTTAGCAAGTACATCAAATCAGTGTATCTGGAATCATTGCAAGTATCAATGTGCAAGTATTGCATACTGTATGCCATTTATTATCATATACAAACATATATACGCTATGTGTGGCTTTATTAGTACTGAAGTCTTGTATTACCACACACTGAAAGTAAGAATTTTGTAAGCCGCATATTTAACAGAACGGCTATAATTTGGTTTGGGACTGGCGTCAGTATGAAGACCAGAGATGTTAAGTGATGTTACGGCGACCACAGAGAGAGAGAGATTAAGGTTTACGAGTAAGAGGGTTATGCTTTGTGTGAAGAGGGGAAAGGCTGCAGGAAAAAGAAAAAGAATAAAAATACTCTTCCCTCCACAATGGCAGATTCTCTTTTTGTGTTTTAATTCTCACTTTTCATTTACATTTTGATGATAAATTGAACCTGTAGCACTTTACTTTTAATTTTTTTTGCAGTCCCCAGGGGGTTGGCTCACATTCTCCTCAGGTTGCTTTCTCATAATTTGTACTCAAAGCTGAAGAAAACCTTTCAGAACACCTTTCAGACAGGCAGAGCATATGCAATGGTTGCCATTATATGGAGCAATAATACCATTCTCTGCTATAATTACAGTGGTAAGGGATGCTGCCTTGGTCCATGAAGCTCAGCACAACCATCTGGTAAAAAACATCAGTCATTTTGAATGTGTCTGGCTTCTTTAAGACAGATGTCTAACTTGGAAGTCCATCAAAAAGCACCACACAGCTTTCAGTTAGTTTCGGCTTTTTGTGGTTGTTTCCATTTTCTTCAGCTGAAGTGTGCAGCTGCAAATAATCTCATACAAAAATAAATCCATGCAGCTATTAAATACATTTATATCAAAATTGTGAAGTCTATTAGTGATCATGTAATAACTTATTACAGAACTCAGCTATAACATGTGATTTTATAAAAAAGCTCATATAGATAGAACAAATACAAGAAGTGGCGCCTACACACGTATAGTAAAAATTCTAAATGCATATACTACAGCCAAATAAGAGAAACTGCAATAAACTTGTGATGTAAAGCAATGGCTACATTTAAAGATCAATTACATTAGTTACATGCACTCTGCAGCAGCTGCATTTTAAGCATTGATTTATCGGCGTTAGTTCGGAGGTTGTTTGTGAAAGAAATTGTGAGTGTATGGCAGTAGCAAATCAATTGCTGCACCTATTCTGGTGTTCCTTCTTTAAGGACTTGATTAGCATATTAATGAGTCCTCCATAGTGTTATACCTGGTAGTATATAAAGAATGTAAATCCTAGTGAAGCTATTGTTTAGGAATTGCTTCTTGACGCTAGGGGAAATTGGAATAAATGAAAGCATTTAGAGGAACATAGTCTTGCCAGTGAGCATTGCTGGAACATAAAGCTGCTCCATCTAATGATACTGAGACATGTTGGAATATGTCAGGCTTTAGTTCTATTTTAAAATTATCAAAGTTATACCTGTGAAAGTATTGCCGCTTACATAACTGCATTTTTTTTTAACTTTTGCTGCATTTCAGTAAAGTCATTAAGGGACTTGTTGCTGGACTGATGAATTACTGTTAGATAAGACAAGTCTCTTCTTCCCAGTAAACAAACTTAAGCGATCAGCTGCTAAATGTGGATTGATGAACTCATGTTAGAGAACAGACCCTGATTCAGGGCTCCTATCCTGCTCCTCTCCTGGTTGCCTTTTTTTTCTTAAGGCAGCATCATCGAGATGTACTCACATCAAAGTATCTGTAGCTGCACTCTGAAACCACAATGCTGAGCTGGTATTTAGTCATCACATTCTAGCAGAGAGTTTTGTTATTGCTGAGAATTAAGAGCTTGAGAGATGCAGAATGTACGTGGCCATGTGCAGTATGGGTGCCTGAATGAAAGGTGCCTGCATAGCAACCCATTTAAGAGACTGAGGAGAAAGTATATTTAAGTAGACTTCATAACAGGCACTGCTTGGCTTGAATTGCCCTGTTGTTCAAATTGCATTCCCACAAAATGTCAGTTTCTGTGGCGGCAGTGTCAGATTCTTGCTTAGT
Organism: Bujurquina vittata; assembly: GCA_015106715.1. Lineage (NCBI taxonomy): Eukaryota > Metazoa > Chordata > Actinopteri > Cichliformes > Cichlidae > Bujurquina > Bujurquina vittata. The sequence continues at coordinate 29,493 of VUQK01032124.1, forward strand.
GTGGGTGTTTCAATGGCATCCAAGGTGGAAGCCGGTAGCATTCAGAGATGTGTTTGTACAGGCAAAATCCTTCATACTGAGTTTGTACACTTAACTTTACCACAAAAAGTACTGAAGAAGGCAAATCTGTAACTAACCATGATAGCAGTACCATAATGTTTTCAGTTTAAATCAGCTCACAATATCATGACTGTCATGACGGTTCATTTAATACGTAAAGCAACAGTACAAGTGCAAATGCAAAAGAATCAACACAAACATATATAAAATACACAATTCCAATGACAAGAAATAAGTTTAAAAGTTTAAAATAGCTTAATTCTCAGTTCCAAATAACTTTTGACTAAAAAATATCTTGAAAGTACTTGTGGCGAAAAGAATGTTTAAATGTGATTAGTGTTATTTTTTTAAGTAAAGTAGGGCTATGTGTTTTCATTTTAGATATTTTTTTGGCTTTATTAGATATGTATACAGGGGGGAAAAAGATGGGGGAGGACACGCAGTAAAGGGCCACAGGTTGGGTGCAGAAGCCATGCGTTATATGTGGTTGCCTGCTCACCCACTGAGCTTTTCTTTTCTTTTCTTAATGAAGAAATCTGTCTCACAGTAAACCTTTCTGGGCTTTCTGAACAAAGCAGCTGTGTAGCATAAAATAATAAAATAACTACAGTATTTTCTAGTTGGATTGTACATCTCACTTTTTTATTTCTATGGTATGGTACAATATAAAGGACATACTGTAGTATTGAGTCTTTTTTTTAATATCTCACATGAATATAGCCCGCATGCTTTCTTTTCAATGGATATGACTTGTTGCTGGAAGGTAGAGGTATTAAATCTTCCATCCTCTTCAGATTTTGACAATGATATATTATTCATGCAGTCATCATTACTGAACCCTTTTCTCCTGTAAAAATCAGGCATGAAATATAATACTAGGAAAAGAATTTGTTTGTGTGGCAGTTACATACTCAGACACTTCTCTCTCAGGCTTGGTTGAAATCATGATGGCTGATGGCTCTGGTAGCTAGCATTTTCTAAACTAACTTTTTTGAGTTCATCACCTGTGAAAGCTGATATTCTTGGTTGTTTGGCTGAGTTTCTCCCTTCCTTCCTTTCCGCATTAAACATATTAGAGGATGCTATAAATGTGTTAGTGAATTTTTTTAATTTATTTTTTTACTTTCAGGAACTCATCCAGTTTAAATTGGACTGGCACACATTTGTGGCAATTATAGCTCAAAAGTATTTATCAACTGACTTAAACACTTCCTTGTCTGAAATCATTCTGAGTGCAAGCAACTGGTAATTCAAGGCGCACCCAGGAATACGCTGCTCATCCTGCTCTAATCCTGATTTGAAAAAGAAAAAATGCTGCCTTATGTATAAAAATATTATTTATAGTACAATCTTATATAATGTCTGAGACATCTAGTGACTGTGCCATGAGCCATAGGGAATGCAAGTCAAGCAAACAGCCTCAGGCTCAAAGATACTGAAATGTGTTGAATCCTCTCTCTTCCCCATTGTGTGTATCTCTCAGCATTTTCTTTGTCTTATCACATAATCTGCAGGAGTTGCCGGTAAAAATACACCCATCTAATCAGTCCCTATAACCAAAAGGAAATATGGTAGAGAAAAGCATAAGATCCTCCCTAATTTAAACCCAGTGGGTTTGCCCTGTTTGCTCAAATGAAATTCTGGTGGTAATTATTTACATTTCTCCACCCACTGAAAGCAACACCGCAGCACTTACTGTGTATGGCTTTTACTCGGCTTTTACTTTGCAATATCTAATGCCAATTCACATCATTATCTCTAAATTAATTTCCCCTGAAGCTGAATGTATAAAGTACAGTGGTAAAAAGAATGCTGGTGAGCCTGTGTAACAAATGGGCAGTATTTTAAAGACAGAAACACATAGCCTTTCTTTCACCTCTATGCTTGGTTTGATTCTCTAATCAATTGATCAAACAGCAGCACTCGAGATGATGGAAGGCGGTGCTGATGAGCGCACTCAATTTTATCCTGCCATGATGAGGAAGCATGTCTGCAATTAAGATGGACAGATGGCAGAGGGAGGGAAGAGAGAGGGATAGAGATGTAGAGACAAAGGCGGAGGCAATGACAGGAGGTACTAAAACTGCTGTGTTTCTCATGAGGCTCTCAGTCTCCTGGGAAGCCGAGAAGGCCTCGCCGATGCAGACAAGTTTTATCACTGAGCCTCATTACCGGTGACATCCACATTGAGGGACGAGAATGCGAAATGTCACAACAATTCAATTGCTGCCTCATATTGGCTTCTTTAGAAGCGGTTTTGCATTGTAAGACCTGTTTCTGTTTCTATTTTTAAGCAGCATGTGGATCTTTTGTTTTAACCATCTATGTGAAATTGCATCTTAAGATAATGTACACTCATGCAACAGTCCTTGCGCTGGAACCGCAAGCGATTAGTTATTAACAGGCACAGTGGAAATTAAAATCGCTCCTAATTCTCACAAACAAGCCAGCTCAATTGCATCTAAAAGCAAAAATAAAAAAGTGTGCCGCTTCCTACAGTAGTTCGACCATTTCACCTGCCAGATGGGTTCCATTTATGCCATTATTAATTCATGATTACTCATTTTACTTATTACTTTGGCATATTTCTGTCCTCATTTGTGTTGCGTGGCACCTAATGCTTTCATTGCGTTTGACATCCATTTGAATATTAGGCCATAACATTGTCACAGATGTTCTTTTCTACTACTGGCATTTCTCAGTTACGTTACAGGACAATTTTCCTGTTCAGCACCTGTTTTGCTTAACTTTGAAATGCGCTTTTTATGCGCCCCATGGCTGAATATAATTGCTCCTAATTTCATCGTCCAAACATTAGTTTAGCGTATTTGGAATGCCATGAGTGAAGGTGATGTGACTAACTTAAAAATGCAGGTAAATATCAGACTCACTGATAGAACTGGGAAATAAATCACAGTTTATCCTGCTGGTATCAAGTGTTTGACATCCAGATAAGCATTCCAATGCAATATGGTGACACCTGACTTGTAACAGCCTGCTGGCAAGTCTGTTTCCAATTAGGGTGATTAAATTGACTCTGGGACCCGGTTTTATAAAAGTCCTCTCGTCTTTCTGCTGTCATCCTTCAAACATTTTCTCTCATTCCCATTCTGACTATCGTTTCAGTCTCTTTCCATCTGTTCACCTTTGTTTTCTGCCCTCATCGTTCTCTTAGCCTAGAAAAGAGGAGAAGCCGCAGTAACGAATGGTCTACAAAAAGCTGCAGAAAGGGCTGTTTTTGTCTCACTCCTCCAAGCCTGTAATAACCAGTTTTGTGTGTGTTCTCTGTTTGCAGGAGAAGGGGAAAGCAGACGGGAACATCGATCAATGTGAGTACACTTACTGTGTTCAAACCAAACAGCATTTTTCAAAATATGCCATGTTGTGCTCCATTACAAAATCTTTTTTTTTTCCTTCTTCTGTTATTCTGGCATATACTTTGGTTTTCTGATTACTGGGAAATGCTGCTGGAAAGTAATTCAAATCTAAATGGCTTCCATAAAATGGACCATGGAGTCAGTCTTGGGCAAAGCTATGATAATGATGTGACTGCGACAATATGAAAAATACCACTTGTTATTGCATTGCATTTATTGCTCCACTGTACTGGACTGAAGTGTTTGAAAGCATGACGGAGTTACATTTTTGAGAGCATCTCAGTTGTTCTGGATATCAAGAGATTATTTACCAACTACCCTAGGCTGCGGTCAGCATTCATTTACAAAACTGACTTCATTTGGGAAATACAGTAAAAGTGTAGTTTAAATTAAGGATGATTTTTTTTTTTAAAGAGAAACCAGAATCATCTGAAGTCACTCACTCAAAATGACAACCTGTCTGGTAAATAATTATTTAGCTGTCAGTAAGTAATGTTTGTTTGACTTGTACGCTGTTTTGCAATGCAGTAACTGCTGAGAGTTAGCCATACAAAGATAATTTACATTCTTGAGCTTCCTTGTAAGTTTGGCTGTTGAGTAGGGCAGACCTGGGCATTGAACCATCAACTAGATGAGCAATCTGCACCACCTACCAGTGGAGCTTTGCAACTGCCAAAAGCATTATTATGATACTAAATACACATTTGATACTGCTAGTCATCAGCCAGTATGCTTGTGCTTAGCATTTTTAGTGAAGCTTATGTCTTTAAGTGACCCATCACATTTACCTAGCAGCCGTTTTTCTTAACCACTGGACTAGTTCTACACACTTATTGTATTCGTGATAGATTACTATTAATCTTTCATAGAAATATGTTGGTAATGCTGTTGATGCTTACAGGGTTCCATGACACAGCTTTAGCCCGTGGTCGGTACAGGCAGTGAATAAGTTGTTGCAGAGACAGTTGTTGCAGTTGTGCGTTTCTCTTCTAGCAGTCAGCAATGTTTAGTTGATAGTGTCTTTTTCCACTCCTTGCTTTACTCTCCATTTACTCAGCCCGTTTGAGCTGCTGGCTGAGTTGCTATGAAAGGTGTTGTTTGATATGTAGCTACAATGCTCACAAAGATGAAGTCTTTCTTGTGTGTTATGTACGGCCTAAGCATTCATACATGATTTTCTTAGTTGGATCTTATGTGTATTCTGTGCTATTGGAGTGGATGACAGTGGCATCGAGCAGTTTGCGTGGAAGTTACTGTAAAGGCAATATTTCCTGGCTGGCTGCTTCCTATTTGACAAGTGACTTCATCTGTAAGCATTAGGCCCATTATGATATGCAGTCTTCATCTCCAGAGTAAAGTGCTGCTTTTCTGCTTGCTGTCTGAGTTCTCTGTGCCTGCTTCTATTCAACCTAAACACGACCCGGAGGATTTTCTTCATGTTTATCTTCCTCTATCCAGCGCAGATGTTTATTAGCTGATATTTTTTCTCAAACACAGGAGCATGTGGAGAAACATGATAGGCAAGTCCATATGCTATACCTGTCTTCACAGATGTCAGTGTTGACATACATAAAGCACATACTGCAAAATGAAGACCCACACTGATGGCTGATTAAAAAAACAACAGCAACAAAACAACACAGTCAAGTGGTTCTAGGCTAGTTTAAACATATTGTGAGCTCTGAGTTTTACAGTAACCAAGTAAATGTACAGAATAGTGTATAAACCCATTTATTCATCCCTCCATTTTCTTAACTGCTTATCCATTTCAGGGTCCCAGGGGTGCTGGAGCCTGTCCCAGTTGTCATAGGGCAAAAGTCAGGGTACAACGTGGACAGGTCTCCAGCACCACGGTTTATGTTGCAGGGCTCATATAAACCCGTACTGGCAGAAGGCTTATTTTATATGCAGGAAGTTGATGGGAGCAGCAGAAGATGAAAGTAACTGATTGAAGATAGTGATTATTTGGTAGTGGTGTGTGTTCGTTTCTTCCTTCCTATGTCTGCTCTCTACAAGCATTTATTGTTATGGTTATGTGTAGGCAGCTCTTTCTCCAGCCCCTTTGCTAGTTTCAGTTGAAGAGAGAGTCTAGATTTTTCCAAATGCTACGCAAAATAGTTAAATAGTCATTGCAATAAGAAGTGAGTTTTCAGACTTTTGAGGTTTTGTTGCTTTATTTTCTGCCATCCCTTGGTTTGATTACTTGTTTCCATTTGATTACGTTTGATCATATTTCAGTTCTCTTCTTGGTTTAGTTGTTTAAGGTATGTATGGATTTGCTGTGTTTTGATTCAAACGTGCTCATGTTCTGTCGGTGTTCCTGTGTCTGTGTGACTAAACAGGCATGTTTAGGTTCCCTCTTTAGGCCATGTCATTATCAGTTTCCTGCTGTAGTTCTTGACTCATGTTTGTGCCAAGTTAGTCAAGTTATGTCAAGTCTAGTTTAGTTATGTTGTAGTTTGTACCGCTGGCTCCTGTTTAGCCCTGACTTGCTTTTCAACTCCTGCTAATAAAAGTGAAATCCAAGCTTAGCTTTTGCCTCTGGAGTCCTGCGTTGGGGTCCTCTGTCTTGCCTGCCACAGGGATGCATGACAGAGATCCCTGGTTTCGGTTATCTATTGTTTCATTATTTGCACCTGCTTGTAATTGACTGTTTATTGGGGTGTTTTGAGTGATCTGCAATTAATTCATGATTGAGTTTTGCAATGGTTATAAACTGTGATTCATTTTTGAATCAGTGGCAAACTGACATGGTCTAACATTTACCCCTCAGTTAGGGTTATGCTGCACATACAGTGGTGTGAAAAAGTGTTTGCCCCCTTCCTCATTTCCTGTTTTTTTTGCATGTTTGTCACACTTAAGTGTTTCAGAACATCAAACCAATTTAAACAATAGTCAAGGACAACACAAGTAAACACAAAATGCAAGTCGTAAATGAAGGTGTTTATTAGTAAAGGTGAAAAAAAATCCAAACCACCATGGCACTGTGTGAAAAAGTGTGTGCCCCCTAAACCTAATAACGGGTTGGGCCACCCTTAGCAGCAACAACTGCAACCAAGCGTTTGCGATAACTTGCAATGAGGCTTTTACAGCGTTCTGGAGGCATTGTGGCCCACTCATC
>VUQK01032128.1:7810-18729 GCA_015106715.1 Bujurquina vittata
TTTTTAATTCATTTTAAAAAAAAAAAAAAAAAAACCCCTTTTACATGTTTTTTTTTTTAAAACTCTGAATAAAATTTTAAATAGAGCCAAATCTTACTTTATTTTACTCCCTGTGTAATTGCATTACAGTCATTATGTACTACTAGGTTTTTAAAGGTATAATAAATAGATCAGAAATCCATATTTTAACAGCCACCTTTATTGTTCACAGGAAACAGCATGGAACAATATAAAAACTGATTTACACAGAAAGGCCCTTCAATATATAAATGGCATGAAGTCATCTCTTGACCAAAGATCTCGAGAGTATGAAAAACTGCTATTCCACAATGGACTGTTAAACAAATAACTAAATCTGCATGATACATATTTCCATGGTGTTTGGCCCATCTAACATTTAACACCTTGGTGTTGATTGGTCTCCAAAGATGAGCGGTAGATTCCAAAGTAGACACCAAGACTGGATGGCATTCAGCCCCAAGTCATTTGAGTCCTGCAACAACTTCACTGTAGGTGGTTTGTTGTTTTATTCCATGTATCCAGAGGTAAAGCTCCTAATTCTCCTACCCACTTCCTTTAATGTTGCGTATTGGTCCATTACATGCAGCAAAAAGTGCATGTTCATTTCATACTGTGCTACTTTCTCCAAGATATCATGCATTATATCGACTGAGAAATGTTCACATGTACTGAAGTACTGCAATACATTTAGAATGCATGACTGTTTAACACCCATCACATATGGAAGTCTCTCACGATGTTCAGTATGAAGTGCCTGAGTTTGCATAATTATCTTGGGTGTAAATTCTGTCTCAGAGTCCGCTTTCTGAGCAACACAGATGCCGCAACAGGATCTGGCGCTAAATGACTCATATCTTCGGAAGGCTGCTTCCAGCAGGATAACACACCACATCACAACACTCAAATAATAGCATATTAAAATCCTGCCGAGGGACAGAGTTATGGCTCGACCGTGTATGATGACTCGGTATGTGGAATTATTGTCCAGGTTGTAGGTGACAATCTTGGTCTTCACTGTCAAGGCAGGATGGATCCATGGTTTCATGCATACACTGACTGTAACTTGTGTTTTTGTGGGTCTTTTGCCTACCTTTCAGCTTGCAGGAATCTGGCCGTTCTCTGACCCACTGGCATCAACAAGGCACAAAGAACTGGTGATCACTGGATATTTTTTTCTTTTTTGGACCATACTCTGTAAACCCTAGAGGTAGTTATGTGGAAAAATCCCAGTAGATTAGTAGTTTCTGAAATACTCAGACTAGCCCATCTCGTACACCCAATCATGCCACATTCAGTGGCTTAAACCCCCCAATTCTGATGGCCAGTTTGAACTCCAGCATATGGCCTGGACTCTGTCTACACGCATGGCTGAGTATTTGTATTAATAAGAAGTACCAAATAAAGTGGCTAGTGAGTATAATGAAACAGATTTTTAAAAGTATAGCTGTGACAACATCCAAGGTTAAGGAGAACTTCATTAGCTTTCGGAGTTGCAGTCAATATCTGTTTCATCAAACCAGCTAACATCCACACTGACCTACCCTTCTAATAAAATTTAGCGAATATCTGGACCAGATTCTTCTTAATCTCCTGGAAGTTTGTGTGCTGAAAAGAGAGTCTGACGCCCTTTTAAACGCAAGTATTTACTCTCTGTGTCACGTTGTGTGTGTGCCTGAAACACCATCTTTCAAGAAAATGGCATTTAACACCTTGGCAATGAGAACAGGTTGAACTATTACTGTCGTCACTCATCGTTGAGAAGGTGATGTTGAAGGCACAGAGAGAAGAATGAGAATAATCTGCTAGAAATCAAACAAAGTGCAGACAGAAAAAGGATAACCCGACGTGACTGCTGTCTGGCTTAAAATCAAAGCTGTACGCAATGTCAACGAGTCTACGCCCACCAGTTTTTCTGTCGGGATCACGGATTATAGCCAGTAACCTTCCAGCAACAACTCAGTGTGTGCAGGAGCCAAAAGCACCTCGGGATGGAGAGAGTGAGAAGATAGTTTTATGGGGGAGGGATTTGCATTTGATTGCTTTCTCTCTCGGGAAATGAAGGAGCATAATCACAGGAGGCAGGCAGCCATTTGACCGATCAGCGTGATCATTGCCCGTGTAATTTGCATAATTTTCTGCACTTTGCTAAACTGGTTGAAAATGTGGAGGGCTAAAATCAACCTCCTACCTCCTTTCAGGCGGGATCAGACACACACTCACTCATTGTCAGCAGACACTGATGGGAAACACATCTTTATGGTTAAAAACATGAGAGGTAATCACATAAATATGATTTTCTGCTATTCAAGTGTAAGCGCTGGAGGGTTTGAATATCTGCCTTGCTGTGTTTGAGGACACACGTTCTTTGGTTTTAGTTGTTTTTCCCCCACTTCCAGTGAAAGAGCCCCCAAGTAATCTACTTTTAGGATGAACTCAAACACCGACTGTGAGCCAAGAACTGTGCCGCACCACACTGATGCAGTCGTAGGTAGATGGACGTAAATCTGCAGCAGGTTTAACAACTAGTGGAAAAACCAAAGTCTGGAGAGTTGAAGCTGGAACATTTTGGAAGTGCATGGTTATGTAACGCATTCAGATCTAGAGCCAAATTTCCTAATTTTCTTTCTGTTTGACAGAACCGGGTTTCACTGCCTGACCCAGAACGCTTTCCTTGGATTTACACCCAAGAAAAAGCCAAAATACCGTTTATTAAAATAATTCTAACGCCACGTCCAAATTAGGGCCCTGATTGCCAAAGCTCACGAGTTCATGAATTGGTACCACTACCACTGGCTCTCTGGTTCTGGTGCCAAACATGTAATAAACTCCTTTTTTGAGAGTTCCAGTGCTAAGCAATAATTTAGTGTTGGCTCTGCATTGAAAGAAATCCCACTCCCCATTGGCGGTGGTATTGGTATAAAAGTGTTAATCTGTCCTGCGAGGCACCAGGGGCTGGACTGCGTATTCAACTCTTACCGAACTCCTTTTTTGTGGCTAGTTTACACATTTCCCTACAGTTTCAGCAGCATTTCTACCTCGGTTTTCCACAGTGGCAGCACATCAATTTTTAGGCTTATTCTCAAAAACCACCACAGCAGACGGGTTATAAGCGTCACACTAGGAGGAAGCATTAATTAACTCTTTGAGGTCAATATTTCCAGAGCATTGGTAGATTTCAAGCATAAAGTGAGTGGTTATATTGTCGAGACCTAGCTGAACAAAAAAAGCAAAAGCGCAATTCAAGTTTAAAAGTCAAGAAAGTATAAAAATCATTGCTTCCTTCCGTCTCTGCTGTTAGCGGTGGAAGTACGTACACCACCACGATCCCCTCGACAAGACTTTATGTGAATTGGTGAACATGATTGTAATGTTTAGATGGATGAATAGGGGCAGACGTTCTTTAATAAAAGTTTTACTGGATCAATAAAAGATCGAGGTCGGAAAGGCTGAGTTCTGTCTTCAAAAGCACAACTCAGGAATAGTAATAACGAGTTGAAAAAGATACGACTTCATTTTAAACCATCGTGTTAACTTTAAAAGACACCATAGAGCCACTTGAAAGTCATTTTTTATCTGAATATATACTTAATATAAATTCTGCTGTTTAAAAAATAAGATTTGCTCCCCTCGTAGAGATGTAAGACATGAAACGTAGCGTTATGGCCATTAGAGGTATAGCTTGAAAGGTTCCTTGGCCAGTTAAAAATGGCAGAAGTGACCTGCAGATTAGTGATTAAACAAACATGAGAGAAATTCTGAGACGGGCCTAAATGTGATCAAACAGAAATGGAAAATTTTGGGAGGTGCTTCTGGATTATTTTTTTTTTTTCTTATAGTGCTTGATGACATTTCTCTATGACTCTCGATGAATGTCGAGGTTTAATTTATTGCCAATGCCTAATTTAATTTCAAAGCTGATATGAGTCTAGAGAAGCAACAAAATAAAGTAAATCCAAAAAGCCCCAAACTACAAAAAGTAACAAGGAACCTCATCCAGCTCGGGGTCTGTCACAGAAATACAGAAAAAAAGTGACGTTTTCTTGTCATTGGCTGGCTGCATTGCAAACATATGCAGGACAAATTATCCAGCACCAATGTTGTTGAAGCCAAGATGGAAGGGTTTGAGTTCAGGAATATTATGACTACATGGTCAGTAGTAACCATGGTCATAAAAAGCATGAACATATGTGATCATATCAGCATGTCATTGCATTGCCTATAATACTTACATTATCATAATGGCGACAGGAAGAGCCCAAGCACCTAACGTGGGAGTCGACCAATAGGAGCAGTCTGTCAATGACAGAAGTATTCTGGGATGGAATAAATTCCCAGCGCACAAGATAAACATTGACAGCATCTAAACTAATAATGTGTCTTAAATGTAAAGTTCTGCATCTTGTCCCTTTGAAAAGAAGCTTCAAATAGGAAAGCACACCAAGGTTTCATTGTACACAATAATATGAATTCTTTACGCGTGTTTCATGCTGCCTGATGTAACGTACTACTATATACCAGTGTGGCAGCTCAGCAAATTTATGTTTTGCATGCTGGGGAGCCTAAAATGGATCATGAATATTAATTACAAGTTCCAGCTTCACTTGATGTGTTTTCTGCTGCTCCGGGACTCGTTCCTGCCGATAGTTTCAGAGCATCTTTCTGCGTCGCGTGTCTCGCTTTGCGCAAACGCTTTTCTGGCAAGGTTATCGAGGTGCAGACAGCAAACGACATGCCAGACTTTTCATTATTTCCAAAGCACTGGAAAAAAAGTAGAAATCTCAAGACCGAGTCGTTCCCGAGGCTCCTCTGAGACTCACTAAACTGCAGCTCCGTCTGACTCGCAATTGATTTCTTTTGTTGATTTAGGAGTTTTAATTAAGTCCTCCTGATGCCTGTCCCTGGGATGATTAAGCAGAAGTGTAATCAAGTTTTTTTTTTCCCCACTTACTGCTTTATTTACACATTTCCTCTGTGATATCCTTTTAAACTGTTTCCAAGTTAGCAAAATCTGAAAGCTGCATGGTTTGGTTATGGAGGTGAAGCCGACCAAACACACCGCAGCTCCAGCTGAGGTAAGGTCCGTTTTTGGGACCTATTGCTGAACCTGTGGTTTTTGTTCCCCTTGTGTCGTCATGTAATCCCTGACCCGCTCCATGAAGACACAACACAGCTCAGCTAAGGTTCATTTCTTTTTTGGACCTGGTTTTGTTTTCGTGGCTGTCTCAATGGCTACGTTCACGCTGCAGCCTGAAGTGTCCGCGCAACGGGATAAAGACCGGCGACGTTTGTCGAGTATCAATGTCGTGCAGGTCGGATGAATGCGGCCCGGCCGTACACACACAGGTCACAAAGATTGGATACATATCGGAATTAGTACCACATATCCAATTGGCCTGGGAAAAGATTGGCTACAGGTCACACGAGGGCCAGAAAATGGGAATTGGGTCACTTCAGGCTGCAGTGTGATCGTAGCCAAAGTCTCTCCACATACTTGTGAACTGACTCCATGATTCTGAGACCAGCACCAACCTTTTGCACTTGGTTTTTACATCTGGTTCAAGACGGGTTTTGGCTTTCGTATTTGAGTGAAAATTGACTCATAATTGAATAATCGAATAAAGAAAAATTCAATTATGATATGCCCTACCGATCTGTTTTGCCCCTGTCTTCTGTCATTGCCTCCATGTGTGGGTGCGTGCTTGATTCCCTAATTGCGCTTCCTCCTTCAGAGTGGGTGTGGCCTATTCTGCCTGTCAGTGGCACACCTGCCATTCATTACCACCTACCAGCACTCATTGCCAGATTGCTGATCTACCAAACGTGGTGGCGATTCTCAGGCTGCTTTTGAAATCCTGCAACTTTTGGCGATAGACTTTTGTGACTTTTTCTTACCTCCTCCATCCTGGGCACTTATCTACCTTTGCAATGAGTTGTCCCCTTTTTCCAGAAACACAGCTGGAGACTGTAAATCTCTTGTAAAAAAGAGCAATTCTTCATTTCATGTTTTGCATAAAGATTCAGATATTAACTACTACCTGATTATTTATTTATTTATTTATTATTTAAATTGGAAGCAAACAATTGTTCTTAAATGCGATGCAAACAAAAGCTCAGAGTGCACTGTTTAAAAACAAACAGAACATGTCCTGGTTTGCGGTATTGTTTGTTTGTTGTACTACAGTAAGTACTAAAAGTATCCAAAAGAAGCCCCGTCACTTTGGGGGGTTTTGTATAGCAAAATCCCAGCGCGAGCAAGTACTGCACTGTGTCAAATGTGTGTTTGTGTGGTGCTTTTTCTGTTGTCATCATTAGAAGTGAAATGAGGATATGGAGATGTGAAGGTCGGGGCCTAAAAATCACACATTTGTCTGCAGCAGAATCAACACGTGTGCAGCCGTGGGAGACAGGCGTCACATGTTCCGGTGCGGTGATGGAGCGCAGGAAGCAGACAGATGACAGCTGATGGCAAAAATAATGCAGTCCTCAACTGCTGCCGGGGACAGGTTATTATGGATTTTTAGTGGATCTGCGCCGTGGAGGAAGGGCAGCTAAAAGTCAGGAGCAGTGAACAACTGACCCAAATGTTGATGCATCAGTGAAGAAGTTAGTTTTTTTTTTTTTTTCCAGACGGTATGAAGGAGTTTGTTCATAACTCATTCTGGAAGGTTGTCTGGACGATTGTTTGACACCAACCAGAAAATGCTTTTTTTAAACCTGGGACACCTGGGACAGCAAAACAAGCCCCATAAAACTGGGTTCATATAAAAACCTTGTTGGCAAACTGGTCTATATTTACACATCAAATATAATCGTGGCACTGAGATAATCTCTTTTGGAGTTTGGCGTTCCTGGCTTGAAGACGCCCCTGGTATTCACATTATGGAATAATGATGCATTTAACTTAAAATTGCCACATTTTTATTGAGTAAAATTCCAGTCTTTAATTTTCCAACATAGAAACACACACAGGCTTTAATTTTGTGTTGAAACGAGGGTTTAAATTCTGTTTACTGCCTAATTGATACTGCCAAAGCATTTGCTTCATTTTGCAGTTCATATTCCATCCATACATGAAGTTGTAGTCAGTTTCTGACCTCCTCCAACATATTTAGAGGCCAAATCAATATAATTTTTCTAAGCGTGGTTATTGTTTGGGGTCTTGGTCTGTATACTGTTCTATATTCCGTTACTAGTGATTCATATTGATCGTTATCTGTTTTGTGTCGTTCATCTTGTCTTGTGTGTTTATGTGTCTGCGTTTGTGTCTTGGTACCCTGTCTGCCTCGTCTTTACCTTTACTTCCTGGTCTTGTCTTGTTTCATTATTCCCAGCTGTGTCTCCACCTTTTCCCGATGCTCTCGTTATCCTGCGTCTGGGTTTTTTCCCCCCTCGTCGGCAGTGCGTATCCACGCTGTGTGTGTGTGTGTGTGCGTCTCCCTTGTCTCACAGTTTAGTTTTGGCACCCGACCGGCTCCAGAACAGCTGGAGCTTGCATGTCTGGATATTTTGCAACCCTGTAACACCAATCAGTAATGAAAGTGGACGCATATTCAAGTACGAATGCGACCACAGCTAACGTTAAAAACTGTGCGCACACGCAACATGTCAAGTGCAAGAATAAAGCAGTGAAGAATGGCCTTTAAGAGCGTAACTAGAGGTTCCCCGCTGAGAGGAGAGGTGCAAAGATTGCATCAGTAATCAGACGTCCTGCTGGGTGAGCTGCTGTTGGCAGCGGCAGCAAGCCGAGCATCTTAACCAGGTGCATCATTCACGGGGAACGACCTCCTTCACCTCCTCATTTCCATTCATTGTCTTATTGAGTTCAGTCTTTCCAGCTGTTTTGCTGTTTCTGTTTAGTTTACAGTGACCGTCTCTGCGTTTATACTCGGCTGTGCGTCAGTCCGCCAACAGATGCCACTTTTCTGCTTGCTCTCACCTCTAACACAATGCCATTGTGCAGTTATGTGAGGTATTATGTGTATTCCTCTCTTTGTGAGGACCATTCTCAGAGGACATTTTTCAGTCTATAGTTAGGAAGGAAATTTTAGAAATTAAGGTAATTTCAGTGTGGACCCCTATAATCGGAAGAAAGGTGATTTATATTCAGTTAAAGGTCATGAAGTCAGATACAGAATGAAAAGGAGGATCTGGGATGGACCGGATATTTGGAAGGATTTGGGGGTGAGGACATCCTGGAAACTGCAGGGCGTGTTAGGGAAGTGGAGCATTTTAAGAAATGATATTCTATAGAATGAAGAATTTTATAGAATGAAATAATTGAGCCTTTCTATCAGATTTTACACACATTATTCACATATTTGGAAGCATTGTGTGTATCAGTGGCAGCAGGCACGGTTCCAGAGCCCAGCACTGGGATTACAGATGGGCAAACACATTGCTGCTTTGGCACGCTCTCACTTTTTTTCCCCTCTGAAAGACGAACTTGAGTCTGAGTGGCAGCTGCACACAGGGGCAGGTCTGTCAGAGAGCCACTGCCGACGCTGGTGATGAGCGGGAAATGTTCATTTAATTACTTCTGCAAATCTGCTTAGACAGTTTCCAACTGACTTAAAAGGAAAAAATGAAACTATTCTGTTATTATAATCAGGGTGTGAGAGCCCTTTAATAAAGAATGGAGGCCAGAACACATAAATAACCCACGTTCACACGGTAAAGAATAAGAAATTCAATGCCACAGTCTGAGTTTCTAATATATATATATATATATTTATATAAATGAGCTGTTTTTAATTCAGTTTGTACAAAGTTTTTTAATTGTGGCCTCAGATACATCAGCATGCGTTGTTGGTGTTTTGAGGATTGCAGCACAAGATCCAAACAAGTCTTTTCCACCGCACAGCAGAGCTATAATTTATAATATGTCTCATATTTCTCAAGGTCTCAAATAAAATGTGAAAGTGCAAAAGAACGCTCTTAAGAGAAACTTTAATCTTCCTTGTGAACAAGGAATATTAAATAATAAACCGCTGAGAGGACGGCAGAGTGTCCTTGTGGATTATTTTCTTTAACTTTAGCCAAAGAAAATACTTGACAAGTATGGGGCAATTTCATTTCTCTACTCATCTTCAAGGATATTAGGCAATATCACCAAGGTCTTTTCATTTTTCCTTTCACTTTTACCTGTAGCGTTCAACACACAAAGCTCTTCTTGCTTTGTATTACATTACAAGTTTATTTCTATAGCAACATTTAAAAACAACCGCTGCTGACCAAAGTGCTGCACATCTAAAAGAATCAAATAACAGGAAATTTGAGATAAAATGTCAGATTTAAGAAAGAAAGCTGGAGTTAAAAAAAAGCAACACACAATGAGTGTCTCATGCTGGAGAGGTCCCGATGTGAAGGCGGATCTGTGCTTTAATGTGGACCTCAGGACAGGAAGCAGCATTTGCTCTGCAGGCCTCAGTGCCGTGGTGGGAATGTGCAAACGTAAAAGATCAGATAGATAAGAAGGCACTAACCACTGCAATGTCTCTATTTTATTTATAAAAAAAAAAAAATAAATAACAGCAAAGTCAATTTGAAAACATCATCAGAACACACTGGGAGTTTAAAATGTCATGTGGTTCCTGGAAATGTTCAGCTTAGCTCCGTACTGATCCCTCATCAGTTCAGTTTAACACGAAAAGAGGCTTTTTTTTACGATGGACTCTATAAGACGGATTTCTTCATGTGTAATCTAAGATGAAACAGATTCATGGCGACGGGCTCTTCCTTTCTCATCCGCATCACGGCCGACGTGCTCGGTGAACAGATCAAGGATTTAATGAGATTTTTGTTCTGCGCACTCGTGACCGTTTGCTCTCAACTGGCACATCGTTCGTTCACCGTACGGTTAGAGAAGCACTTATGGAAAATCATTTGCATTATCATAACGCAGACCTCAATATGTCCTATCAATTCAACTCACATTCAAGCCTATAATTTTCCTCCATCCAGCCGCCAGCCTCAGTCATTAAGGGTCAACGCCATTGACTGCTTCCCTAGTGCCGACAATTATCCCATCAACTCAAGACAATAGAGGACATATGGACTGAAATAAGCTATTACTCTGTCTCCCCTGTGTAGAGCCCCCGATCTCTCACTCTCCATCTCCTCCTCCTCTCTACTACCAGAGTTTTCAATCAATAGCCCCCGTCCTCTTAAATTTCTTAAATTTTATTTAAGAAATGAATGACGTCATTACCAGTTAACGCTAAAAGAATACTCGGCTCAACAGACATGAAGCACTTCTGATTTGAGGCTCTTTTGTTAATAGTTTTAAAACCACTGACGAGATAGTGGACCTCTGTGGGAGCAGAGTTTAGGCAGCTGCTGTGCACTGTGTTGGCACTGAAGAGGATAATAATGAAGGAATTATACCCTTAAACTGAGTTAGAGCACTTTCAGAGAGACTTCCGCTGTAATCAAACGTATTCCCCACTGCTGTGTAATCCATTAAAGTAAGTTATTAAGCGATGACGACACACTAGTGCAATATTCATTCACCAAGTGCGATGCTCACCATCTTTATTGTTATATATGCATTCACTTATTTTAGTTTTTACAGTGTATATATTTGTATACGTTTTCTTATTATCTGTATTTTTAACACATTTTCTGTATATATCTTTACACATTTTATTTTCTATATGTTTAACATACTCTGTTTTATTTTCTGTATATATTTTTTTTAGATTATATTGGATTATTATATATTTTCTTTTAGAAAGTTTTACTTTCTATTGCATGGCACTGAACAGGAGTGGCCCTCCAATCTCATTGTACAATCTGTATAATGACAATAAAGGCATTCTATTCTATTCTATTCTATTCTATTCTACAAGAGGAAGTTGCTGCTTCTGTGGCTGTTGTTCATCTTATACTCACACATCTCA
>VUQK01032130.1:0-13909 GCA_015106715.1 Bujurquina vittata
CAGCAGGATCAAACTTATTCGCAAGGCTGGAACCATCATAGGGCAGAATTTGGAGATGTTTGTGTCAGTGAGGGACTGGAGATCACTGAACAAACTGCTCTCCATTATGGACAACCAATCTCACCCACTCCACTCCACACTGCTGAGGCAGCAGAGCTCCTTCTCCCTTCTCAACATCGCTGCCATAAAGAACGCTTCAGGAAATCATTCCTACCTTTCTCCATAAAACTGTATAACAACTCTTCTTTGTGTGACAGGTGAACACACCTGTCAGGACTTAAGATCCCTACACACAAAATGTTGTATTATATCCTCTTGCTGCTGTCTCAGGATTCTTTTTGTACATGCTCTGATTTATTGTGTGTGTGTTTATACATATATATATATTATTTATTAATGCGGTCTGCAGTACCCTCTTGTACAATGTCAGCCTTAACATAACTCTTCCTTACTTACGTTTTTAGATGTTTATCTACTTAATTTCTATATGGATATGTATAGTTTAGTACTCATCGTTGGCACTCTCACTTGATGTTATGTTTAGTTACTGTAGATTGTATTTCCCTTGTGGGATCAATAAAGTATCATTAAAAAAACTGAAATTTAGACCATCACTTTATCTGCATCATGAGATATGGACAAAATACAATACTGCAGTCTTCATTGCTTCACTGCAGCCCTCTTCTGGTGAAATTGACATAAACATCATTGGCAAATTTCTAAATAATACTGGATTGTGCTGTGAGCTGCTGTCATATGTTCAGTCTGGCCATAAAGTTGCAACCAAATTGCCCATCGGGTATCTTGTCAAAGACTAGGCTGAACCACTCTGACCAATGAGATATGTAGGATGTAGCAAGGCAATGATGTAAACTCAATGCCGCCACTGCTACATCAAGGTAAGATGAAATGCATAGTACATACAAAAAATAGAAAGAAAATAAAACCCCCCACAGCAATTCATTTAACTGCTGTCCACAGAATGATAGCAGAAATTAATTTTATTTTCCCTTTTATCCTTACAGGATAAAAGAAGTCCTGTAAATGCTGTTTTTCCTCTCAGTGCTATACAAGAACTAGTCCATCACTTGAAGAATTTAGAAGGGATTTGGATTTGAGCAAATTCAGAGTAAACAAAAACCTCTATATACTACCTACTGTATAACCTCTGACAAATATGCTTAAATAGCCTCGTTATACTAGACAATTTAATCCTTTAAGCTCAACACCTCCCAATTATTGTAAATGAAGTAAAGAGGATTCTTGCATGATAACATTCCTACAGATTTTTTTTTTTAATTTCCCAATGTTACACTCTTGTTATACTCTTCACTGGATCTTTTTTGGGGTCAGGTTGACCTATAAATCACTCCGTGGCTTCCCCTTTTCCCTCTGTGCTGCAGGGTGTGCCTCTGCTGGATTTTAACAGTGGAAATGCATGTGTTTGAACTGAAGAAGAACCTCAACAGCTTCACATTATTCAGTTTTCAAGTCTCTTCAAATACTCAGTTCTGACACATCATAGACTCCATTAACTGTCAGTCACTCTCACCTGCTTGTTTTCACTGTGTGCAGTCTTAGAAATCATGCTGTCTTTCATCGACCTTGCAGATCTGCCTGCTCACCATAGTTTTCTATTACTAGATTTAGCTTAACACTCCAACACTGCTTACCCAGATCAGCTTAACTCCCTACTTTCTGGATTGTGCTGTCTGGTTAGCTTCCCCCAGTAAACCCCTGCTCCACTAACCCTGGCTTGCTTCTCTACCTTAGCCCACCTCTCCAGCTCCCATTCTTAACAATTCAATCCAGTCTCAGTTCACAATTATCACCTTTCTCTTGCAACCAGCCTTCCCATTTTGGTGCCCATTTTGGCTTCAATAGTTCATCAGCTCTGTGTAACATGCACTGAGGTTAGAATCTGGGTTTTCTTCAATATTTACATAAATAAATATTTTCCATTAGTGCTCAGCAGTTACAAAGAACAAACCACTGACCAGAGTAGTAATGCATGTTTGCAATGTTCAGGCATGAAAATGGAGAGAAGACCAAGATCACTTTCATAATAACTCAAACATAAGTGGTGCCAGTGTGTAGTTAAATTAACTCACTCACAGCATAGTGGACAAATGTGGCTACATGGATATATGCGATGAGCTAAAAATAGTGTGCACATAACACAAAATAGATGGTGTAGATGACTTTTTAGAATAGGACTTTTTCTGTATATTGTACTGTGTACCTGCATTGTGTAATGTATCTGTCTTGAAATTTTTGTTCTATTAAGTTCTGTGAATTTTTCCCCGTTATTACGCTGATGAAAACAACAATGTGAGTATTAAAAAGCATAAAGCTTGTGCGAATGAGACATGCTACATAAAGCACTCTGAGTACAAAAGCGCTATCTAAGAACAGTCAGAGAACATGCAAGTGCCAATTAAAGAAACACTTGAGTTGCTTTGCGTTCTATTGACACATGCATTTTCATGCAATAGAACGCACTACATGTGCGTTCTATTGACACATGCATTTTCAATATGGCTACAGCATATTCATTTAAATTTTGGGAAGTTAAAAATTGTGATTCAATTACATTTTAATTCAATTAAATGTGCAGTCTTACAAATAAGACCAATCAGACAGATTCATGCTTTATTTAAGGTGACGTGCAATATTTTCTCCATGGCATGATACATTTTTCTCTCATTGCCGTAATCATTTTTTGCTGACCTGTACCTTTCCTGTTGGAAGAGGACCAAAGACTAGGCATAAAATAAAGTATTATTTTTGCTAATCAATGTTTTAAAAACATCTGCAAAGTCACACTAGGTAAAGCATGAATTTACATATTTTAAGAGATTCTTCTGTCTGATCAAAATGACCACTTTAATGTGCAATGCATGAATTCTGATAGTCTATGGAAAAGTTTGCAAAATACCTGAATTCCATAATCTTACAACCTGAATTGGATAAGTGGTTCAGAAAATAGATGGAATTCTTTAATAAAACTGTAAGAAATTATTTCTTTGCACTACTTATCTCCTCTTTTCCCTTTGATTTTCTAATAAAGCTTACTGGAGTCTTTCTGCAACTAATCCTGCAGTCTGTTGTACCATGGGAATTTCCACATGACAGCCCAGTCACAATCACCAGCCAGTTCATTATTTACACCTTGCTAGTACTGCATTGGACCCCTTTTGCCTTCAGCAATGGCTTAATTTCTCAGGGCATATATTCAACAAGATGCTGGAAGCATCTTGTTTTGGCCCATATTGACATGACAGTATCACAGTTGCTGCAGATTTGGCAGCTGCACAGCTAATCTCTCATTCCACCATATTCCAAAGGTACACTTTTAGATGGAGATCTACTGACTGTGGAGGCCATCTGAATAGATGATCTAAGCTTTGTGACATGATGTGTTTTCCTGCTGGAATAAACTGTGGTTATAAGCACCAAGGTAGGCTGTGGCATTGTGCTGTAAAATCCCAGTTAATCAGCAGTTTTTGAAATACTCACACCAGCCCACCTGCTACTAACAACTATCCCACATTCAAGGTCACTTAAGTCATGTTTCTACCTCATTCTGATAATTGATTTGAATTTCATCATCAGGTCATCTTGACCATATACACATGCCTAAATGCACTGAGTTGCTGCCATGTGACTGGCTGATTAGATGTTTTTGTTAACAAGCAGTTGAACAGGTGTACATAAATAAAGTGACCAAGTAGCCCAGATAAAGCCTAAGTCCAAAACAATGTTCAGTCTCAGCCATTTGATAGTACACCCCAAATTCTCTAGGATCAGTTACGGGTTTGATTTAAACTATGCTCAAACACCACAGGTAGTGATACTAAGCAAGTGCAAGCAGGCAATAAGTATGACATAAGCACTGTATTCTTTGACAAGTAAAAACATACCATATTGTGTAAAGATACAGTTCTCCATAGTTCTTAAACTACATAATATGACCTCTGTAGCAGGCTCTTAAGTGCAGTGACCAGTTGTGTTTAGGACTATACAGTCAGTGTCTCCAACATGTCCCACGTCTTACCTCCACCTGTTGATGCCCACATTGGAGGACCCAGCGAACCAGGGGTCCAGGATGTAGATACAACGAAGAGTGTCCGCTCCCCGGACAGAATCCCTCAGAGACGGGTTGTCATGCAGCCGCAGTCCCTTCCTGAACCAGTGGATGGTGTTTACCACCATGTTGCCTTCCTTCTTTATCACTAGTGGGGTAAAAAGGGGTAGTACGGGCTCCCACAAATAACAAACGACGCCCTCTAACGTTGTTCTGTGTCAAAAATAAAGTCACAAATACACATCCGAGGTCGTAGCAGTTTTAAAGCTGGTCTGTGTTCTGGTGGTCGCTATAAAAGGTTTGTCGCACCTTAACCGAGCTCCATGAATTTATCCACAGCGTTGGGTCTGCTGACCAGCGGCGCATGCATGTGTGGAGAGCTGGCAACCACCGCGGCCGCAGAAAAAGCGCACAACTCTTCTCTTGATCAGCACCAACACTGAAATTAAACAATTTAACGTGGTTAAGTTCGAAAAGAAAACGTTAACAGCATACAGCGACGTTTCAAATGCATTGTTTTGGTCTGATAAGAACAGCGCTTGCGCGAAGGCCCTGTAAAACAAGCTTTTAGTTAGCAAAACGTACAAACGCCTAAATACGTACCTTTTGTTGCCACAAATAAGGGTTAGGAGACACAAACCTAACACTCTCTCGACCTCACTAATACATTAAATACTGTAAACTATAACAGCAGGTCAAGTCGCCATGCAAGATGTCCTCTTTATCAACATCTCCACCCACAGGAAAACACGGAGCTGAACGGAGCAATGTGATTGGACAGAATCAATCCTTATGCAACGTGTTCCGTGTCACGTTTCCATAATGTGCTTTCCTGCCTCCGCTTACGCGCCGTCTGCGGTTATTTTTAAATGTTCAAACATCGATGTCGATGTATTCCCGATGTATTTTTTTTTTTTTTTAAATTCCTTGCAGGAGCGCAACACTCGAAAATATCCTCTAAAAATTGCGATTAAAGGAAACTTCTAGGAGACTAATTTCAGTTATGTGGTATATCCACAAGTACCCGGATGAGCACATGCGGCACAGCAAGGCCTCCCTCTGAACAGGTGTACTCGGTTCCCCCCGGCGATCAGCAGCAACACGTTCCTGCTGCAACTGTCCGTTTGGTCGGACATAGCAAACCCCGCCCACTGTCATCATCAGCGGTAATCTCTAACCAGTGTGTACCTCGTGAGCCACGTTAAATTGCATAAAAGCTTAAGATGTGACACGACATCTGCAGCTCTTAATACATAACAGTAGCTGCAGAGTTCAGCCTGACTACTATTATACAGAGTTGAAATTCTGAAATAGGATAATAATGGACATGAAATTGATTATTTTATCAGTGGTATTTATTGAGTACTTTGATTGCAATAAATAAATTGCAAGTTTTATTTGAATATTGTGTTAAATTGCATGACAGTTGTATCTTAGTGTGTCTTTTGTAAGAAAACTGAAAACTGAGCAAATGACTTGACTACACCGGCATGCATAATATCCTGATACCTGCCAAGCTCTATATAGTCTATATAACGCCACCCTTTTGGCCTGGTAGGCCTTTTACATCCTTACCACCAGACTAAGAACAAAGAACCTGTAAGTTAAGAAGACTCTGTATTTTATCTAACTGATTGCCATACGATGTAAAGGGATATTTCCTGATTTTGTGCTACACTAGGTCCTGTGTTGTTATATTTGAAGAAAGTGAAAATACTCAGATGGTGGATGCATAAGTGATGCAAGTCCATATTATCTTAATGTACTGAATCCTTTCAGTAGCATGATAGTTTTGTGATTTGGTTTGATCCTTAATCATAATTTTGTGTTCTTATTTGGATGTATAGAAAAGATCATTATTCAATCCGTCCACCCACCCTCCCTCTGCATTGTCACAAATAAACCCTTCGGAAGGACCTGCTGGATACCGTGTTTAAATATGCACACCACATCCGATATTCTGTGGCAAAAGTAATGTATGTTATGAATAGGTTATTACATTTTAGGTATGATTTAAACAGGGCAAAATATTTTCTTACCATTTTATCTCTTTACAGTAATGAAAGTTTAATGTAAATTTTTATCATTTTTTTGTTTTAAAGGAGAAAAAAATTTTTTAATGCTATTTTGCTTCCCCTAGAAATGTCAGGGTTGGAGCAAAGTGCGCTCAGGAAGAACATGTTGTATCACCCTGGGGCAGAATGTCAAGTGATATCATTGTCTCACAACCAGACCTGTGAAGCTTTACAATATATCTCCTTTTCTAGTATCATGTATGACTTTTAATGTGCATTACACCTGATCATTTCTGTTTCTATTTTCAAAGTGAAAAACAGCTTGAAGCGGCCTGCTCAGTGAACCAGAATGTAAAGCTTAATCGAAGGCAGTAAAGTCTGGACTATAGCGCTTCTTTAATAGATGTAGTCACGAGGTGAATCCTGTAACTTGTCTGGGTACTTTAGAAGTCTTTGATTGCAAATCCGTCACTTCTGAAGAAAATTACAGTGGATGTGCCAAGAAACCCATAGCAGTGTGGGTAAGGCGTGTACTGTGTTTAACAATTATAGTCAAATAATTGTTTTCTTTTTTGCTGAGTACCTCTGAATATAATTGTTGCCAATGTCTGGCTTTTTCTGCTGTTACTTTCTGACTTCTCAAGGATGCACCTCAACCATTCCTGAAAAAAGGTCATTTTCCACCATTCTGGCTCCTCCTAGTTGAACAGTTGCTGAAAACTTCCTGAAAAACCCATAGCTTTCTCTAGCTATATCTAGAAATACATCTAGAAAGTTACCGTAACGATTGTGTTAAAAACAAAGGCCGCGGTAAAAATGCTGTTCAGTCAAAAGCATGCCATTGCACTTATGCAGGTAGACACTAGATGGCAGTATTAACCAGAAATTGTTTTGTGCGAAGCGTCAAACAACTTTATTTCTTTTAATATTTGCCACTGAGTCAGTCAGTTTTCAGGAACTTTGAGGGGTTTTGCATTAAAGTTTCATTTTCAGTGGTTGAACTGTCAAAGCTTCGGGCAGTGACTGACTGCTAGAAAGAGTATGGCGTAACAACACTGTTGAGTATAGTTGGTTGCTGGTGTGATGAAGGCCATAAGTTCAGAGTTACAGAATTACAGTACATCCAAGGGAAAGCATGAAAATCTATACCAGATTTTATGACAGTCCACCTAACTGGAACATTAAGCTGTGATATTAAATGCTCTAATCTGTCCATCCATCCATCCATTTTTTTCTGCTTATCCAATTCAGAGTGGCAGAGGGGCTGTAGCCCATCCCCCGTTGAGTTATTTTACTTTAAAAGCCAAAGGCTGAGCATTGCAGCTTTCCCCTGTAAGTATAGAGTTGCTATAGAGCAATCATGTTGGCCACAGTCCTGACACAAATCAATTGGGCGCTCTTTGCGTTTTTCTCAGTGAACCTGGAGAAAGAGCGCATACTGCTGTAAATGTGTGTGCAGCTTTTCAAAATGTGTGACAGTATCAAGTGAAGTACATGCATACGTAAAGGTAGACCGGTCTCACTTTATCTGCAGCAGGCTACATCACAGTAAAGGACTTCACTGTCTGCACATTCGCACAAGATTCCTCATTGTTACTGATATGCTACACACTGCTTGTATGTGTGCTAGCCCCCTCTCATTTCTGTTGGATTTAGTGTGTATCTGACTCCTCCCAGCCTATTTGCTTTTCCTCTGGACTGTTGAGCGTTTCTCCAAAGCTTTATGTATAAGGATAATGTTATGTTTACACCATTTACATGCAGACCAGAGAAATTTCACAAGACAGCTGGTTTTGGAGGAATATGAATTTGTTTGCAGGCATCCCATAATCGCAGAACAATGCAGGATTATGCTTGACTGCTGTGTGCAAGCAATATCCACAATATTCATGTGTATCACATGCTTGTATATGCCATGCTTATCTTAATAACAGCACATATTTTGACTGAACACATATTTTACGGATAACATTAAATGCTATGTTGTATTCACATCTCTGTAGGCCATTTTGCACAATATTGTCTTGGAAATATATGGAAAGATCAACGCCTGAGAATAAGTTTTTGTTTTTAAATTTGTTATAATCATTTAATCTATTATAATAATCAGAAAGCCAGTTCTGTGTGCGGCAGAGCAGGTCAAAGCAGCTTCTCCATCCTCATAAATGGAATTGGCCCAACACTGAGTGATTTATTAACCAGCAGCACTTTATAATATTCAACGTGGAACTGAAAGCCAGGATTTTAGAACAGGAGAATTGTGAATGTCATCCTGCTCAGTGCAGCATCCTGCAGTTTAGTGCAGCATAGGTTTGTCGCTTTTCTTTTGCACATTGCCACATTTGACTGTACAATGCAGTCATCTTTAAATCCTGGTTGTATTATGTAATTATTGTTAGAGCGTGTGAGTTTTAAAAATGTTCTTTTGCCACTGCCAAATAAACTGAAGTTTTATTACCCAACACAAGGGTTCACTGTTGCTCCAGGGAGACGGAGCCAAGCGGCTGTCCAGTACACAAAGTACTGCATCGGTAATATAAATCCCGCTGATTTAGATTAATTACAATATGACTTTTTTTACACTGAACCTAAAAAAATGTACAGTTATTTCCAACAAACTTATGTTCGTATGTCTTCCACTGTCACTGATTTCTTTCAGTAGCCTGCATTTTACTGCAACTACACACATGAACGCAGTTACTCGAAAGTAAAGAATACTGCTACACTGTAGCTGTATTAAAGGTGTCCATGCAGATCCTGCAGAGCCGCGATGGCCAATGGGACGAGGAATAAACTAAAGAGAGAAACTAACGTTGGACCCTGTGAGATCCCAGATAATGACCTTGAAAGTAATTCCTATCTTTTCAATGAGTTCTCCTCCAGAGGAACAGAGAAGGATACATTATGCATGCAATCTATTATTAATGGTCTTGAGTCATGTTACGATCAGACATGGGCCCTCAGAAAAGAACTGAAAAGTCTGGGCTTGTGGCGGGTTTGTCCTCTAAACGTGGTTACATAAAAGCAGCTGCTTCTATATTATGAGATTTATTATTCAATGCAGTTTGTGTTGTTACACAGGTCATTTTACACAATGTGCGGTAATGGCGGTCAAGAGTTTTGAGAAAGCTGATCCGGGAGCAGACAACAGAAAAAATGCGCACAGTGCTCATGTCTTCACTGTTTGTGTTCATATTAACAATCTTTATCATGAACTATTTCGATGTATTTTTTTTTATTGATCCAATTAAAACGCTTTGCTGACTCTTCCCGTAAGTCCATTGGTCCACAGCTGCTCTCGGTTCTCCGCGGTCCCGCCTCCATCTGTCAGCCTCTGCGCTTGCACGGCACTGTGTGACTGTTGATGCACTGTAGGGAGATTCTACTCTTAAAACTTTATACTTGCACGGACTTTTCCAAAAAGCAAAAAAAAAAAACGTTTTAGTTTGCAGAGCTGTTGGAAGGCGCTTGTGCATCCAAACTCCGTCACTATTTTTCTCTACTTTTTCTAAGCCCTCTTTTACAGCATGAAGTGCAGTTATGGCAAGGAGTAGCAAGTCAGTAGCAAGGACCCTGGAGGATTTGACGCTAGACTCGGGTTATGGTGGAGCCGCCGACTCCTTCAGGTCTTCCAGTGCGTCGCTGTGCTGCTCAGAGGCACATGGGGGGAATTACTGGCATTTAACTGACTCGATGCACAGTCGACACAACAGTCTGGACACTGTTAACACGGTCCTGGTCGAAGACGCCGAGATCCTGGAGTACACCGGGCAATGCGCTAAACTACCCGAGCTTGAGGATGTGCCGTGGAGCCTCGGGGAAGTGGCGAGCGCTCTGAGCAAGGACGAGGAGATGAGCCTACCGACACCCCAGCAGGACGTCCTGCACAGGCTCTCGGTTCTGGTCAGCCGGGCCCTGGTCAGGGTCGCCAAGGAGGCGCAGCGCTTGAGTTTACGCTACGCCAAATGTACCAAATATGAGATCCAAAGTGCCATAAAGATCATCCTGTCTTGGACTGTCTCGATGAACTGCATCAGCGCGGCCCTCGGTGCCTTGTCACTGTACAATATGAGCACGGAGGACGACAAGTTCACCCGCGGCAAGTCGGCGCGCTGCGGACTCATCTTTAACGTAGGGAACTTCTTCAGGTGGATGGTCGATAGCAGGGTTGCGGTCAGAATCCATGAGCACGCAGCGATCTACCTGGCCGCGTGCATGGAGAACCTTTTCCGCGAGATATACGCGCGGGTGCTGCGCAGTGCGCTGCTGGAGCGGGATAACGGGATCCCTAAGTTCACTGTGGAGACCCTGGACCAGGCCGTTAACAGTGACGCGGAGCTATGGGGCTCTTTGCAGCCCTGGCAACACCTGATCTGCGGGAAGAACGCAAATGGTGAGTTATGGATACAGTAAGTCAGTTTAACAGGAACTCCCTCTCCACTTCACATTCTTATACACATATTAAAAAATTTGTCACCTGCAGAGTCACCTCTCTGTCCTTATAGCAGTTTTTAAAAAAAAAATCATTAACACAGTGAAAAAAAAATGAACACTGAAGTTTTATATAAACAAGTACATTGGATTCTCCCAGATCCACTTTCTGTGAGATTCCTGCAACCTCTATCTTCTTGAGGAACTTGTGAAACCTTAAATGAGAGGAATATGGGATTCCTGCAGCTATAGTTCTTCCCATGAGTGCAAGAGCTGCAAGCAATTGAACTCTGACTCATCTTGATGCGAAAGGGAGATCAGCTTTTTGTCCAGATTGCCTCTATTGTGCAGGGTTACTCTGGAGCTGCTATTCTCTGTCATACTGCATGTGGCTGTTTTGTTAATGCACAAAATAATTAGGATGGACCCAGCATCCCTGGTTTTAGTGATTCACTCTGAGAGCTTTCAGTAAAGAGGGGCTCTCCCTGCAGTGATGCTCTGGAGAGATGAGTTTCTATTCTTTTCCCCCAGAGTGAGGATTTTTATTTTCTGTGTACAGCTGCTGATTCTATTACACAGCACTCAGACTTTCCAAGTGTTAAGAATAATTTTTGTCTATCTTTGAAAATAACTGAGTTCAAAGGACAAGTCTAATCGCATTCTGACTTCACTGCCTCTTAACCATCAATACATCAGAAGCCACTCTAAGACGTTCTTCCCCCTGTTTTGATGGATGTTGTAAAAGCACTGCTGTGACTCCTCTTGCAACAGGTTTACATAATAAAAAAGGCCCTGGGGGACGTATGTGCTGTCGTGCATAATGCAGAGTGATGCAAATAAAACTGAGTTATAGAGAGAGGGAGAGGGAGAAAGACAGACAGAGAGAGAAAGTTAGAAAGACCGACTGTATTGATGAATCACCCATGAAGAGAATAGTACTTTATTTCACTGTGCCTCTTCTTTTAAGTGCATGCCAGTTGGTTTGCCATTTTCTTGTTTGTGTGTTCACAATGGTACAGGATTGTAGAACACAATCAAACTCATCTACAGACAGGCAACAAATCAAAAGAAAAACAAAAAGCCACCATGTGCCATGAGAACAGCTTCACTGTACCAACTTCTCCCTTCTATGGAACTCTACTGTAGGGCTGAAACGCCATTCTTCTCAAAACCTTCCCTCATTATGTGTTTTTGATTATCCAACACTTTGTTCGAAATCTCCCAAGAATGTTCAATTATATGAGGTGACTGCAAAGGCCATAGCAAATGATTCACATTTTCATACTCATCAAACCATTCTATAACCCTTTGTGTCCTATGGATGGGGCGCCGTCATCCTGGAAAGTACCACTCACCTTAACGGTCACCTTTGCTGTAGGGGTCAAGCATTCAGGCCTGCCACACATGCATTCAGCCACTTGTCAAGAACACAGTGAAAGATAATTCATCTGGATGGAGCCACATCTTCGTAGACCAGTGCCTAAACTTTTTTGTTGCGCCACTGAACTGTCAAATGTGCATTTATCTTTGTGATGAGGGGTTCATACACTGCAACCCTTCTAATATCCCTCTCTTTGTAATTGTTGGGGCAGTCCCATCACATCCTGCACAGATATTCTCAGTCACCTGAGGAAGAGATTCTCTTCTTTTATTTTGCTACATATTACACTCACATGCAAGCATCATGTTTATCAAATACACTATGTTCAACTCTAATTACTGATGTCTTTCTGATAGATGCAATGCAGATTCAATTTGTTAATGAAACATTAGCCAGTTGAGTATTCATGACTAAAGCTCCTGCCATCTGTGCTCCTTTTAAAGTCACTTAGATTTTTTTCCCCTTATGCTATCTTGAGCATGCTCAGAATCACTTGAGCATGCTCAGCAGTTTTATGCATGCTACAGTGCATGATTGGATGATAATTGCCTAATTGTACCATGTAGTGCACCTGTATGGAAGCATCTGCTGTGTTTTTCTATTCATTTATAAATGCTTTCTTTTAATTTGTCACCCTTCTGCATGGCATATGTGTTCACAGTGATTGCAACATACACTGAAACACTGTGCAATAATGCCAAAATGCTAAAAAATAAATAAATAAATACAAATACAAACACACAATATAACATCAGAGTTTAGCGTGTAAGGACTAGCGTCACAGTATTAAATGTTAAGATTCACTCACTAGCTTTACTCAGGCCACTTGGCATGCACCAAGGCTCCAGCTGTGGAAGAGGTGTGATAAGTGTTCACTGGTGCATTGGGTGAGTGAATTGGATAAGATGCAAATAAAATGTCTGGCGCATATGGAATATTGACATAAAGCTCTAGGCTAGAAAAGTGATATGGTGCATGAAATCATGCAAAACAGTGTAAGATAACATTCTGTTAAAGGGTTAGGTAGCAATTCTTAAACCATTAATATAAAAATAAACATTAAAACACCTAATATCAATATTTTTGATGTGAATATGTGAAAGAGTTTACAGCTTTACACAGCTTGTTGGTTTACACCGCTATAATAGTGTAATCTGTCAGTTTTCAGCTACTTTCTACAACCTGACTGCACTCCATCAGCCCTGCGCCTTAGCAAGTACGTGATAGTAGCTAGCTAATGAACGCAGTGAATCATTTAATGGCTACATATATATAGAAAAAAAATAAAAACAATTCTTACTTCATGAATTTGTAGAAGTTCTCTTTTGATTAAAAACAAACAGCAAGGCTGTCTGAGGGTGGGCTGACCTTACCAGAGTCACTGAACCTCCATATTGCTCCATCCATTCTCTCTTACCCAGCCAAGTAATTGAGGTGATTTATCCATATTATGCTAAAGCTAGTGACCCAGCTTTGTGAAAAGGGCTTTATGAATATCTTTATTGCATCTCTTCAACCAAAGCCTATTTCCATTTCTTTGCTGTCACAAATTCAGTAAGGTAGTTACTTTGAGCGTTTTGCTGTTTTAACATTTAGGTTCAGATACGTTAATAATGTAGTAAATAAATCTTAGAAGTGGGGGGCTTCCTTTCACAGCAGCTTATAAAGGCTTCACATTTTGCTTTCTTGCGAGCAGATGTGTGAAAGGTCAGCTTTCATGTGTGTACAGTCAATTTAAAACTTTATCCATGAGGTATGTTACATTTATCTGAAGATAATAAAATTAGCTGAAGGTCAAAAAGTAGCACTTTGTTTTTTTGTTAGACTAGAATATATATATATAAAAATAAAATAAAATCTGTGGTGTGAAGGTTTATGTGCTGGACAGCTTTTCTTGGCCAGAAGCAGCTCTTCGAGTCTCTGCCCACAGGCAACAACAAGATTTTAGGAACTGTTACTTTGTTTTTTTATGAATTATATCTGTTAAGCTTTACA
>VUQK01032130.1:14163-46262 GCA_015106715.1 Bujurquina vittata
GAGGTATGTTACATTTATCTGAAGATAATAAAATTAGCTGAAGGTCAAAAAGTAGCACTTTGTTTTTTTGTTAGACTAGAATATATATATATAATACATCATCATACATTAAAGATGTCAAGGCCTCCTCTCACCATGTGTGTTATTTGCAGGTGGGTATTGGGTTTCCGTGCTTTGGCTCTGGTATCCTGTCAGAACAGGAAACTGCTCTATATGGTGGGATAATTCTTATGGCTCCCACTAGAGCCAGGACACAGTGATTCTTTGATTTCCTTAATGACGTGTGGATGTCAAGAAAATGTATAATGGAACCTAATATCCAGTGCTCAGGGACATGTTCCCCCCCGAGGACCAGTTTGTAACCACACTTTATGCGTGAGATGACTTTCAAGTCTGGGCAAATCTCATTTGGTTAGAAAATTTAAAGGAAAATTTCACCCTAAAGATGTTTGATCTGCTTTGTTTGTATAGTGGTGGCATTTCTTTCCCTCACATGAACTATATCAGCTTTTTTTTTAATAAACAGCTGACTGCCAAAGGGGCTGCTCTTTACTGTATCTAATATAGGATATATAGGTATCTTTAAGGTCATTGTTTTGGTTTTATAGGTGGCCACTCCCACTGCTGTGAGGGTCACATTGCATTTGACCTTGGGAGAAAATAGGATTTCTGATAAAACCACAGTATTGATAGGAAGAGTACTGTGCTTATATTATAGATTTTCAGTAGCAGCACTTCGAAAAAGCCATGTAACAAGTGACAACATTACAGGTGTTGTCTTACAGCTGAATGCTGCAAATTTTATATTTCAGCTAATGATTATTTCATGATCTAAGCAGATGGAAAAAGAGAGAAAATATTTTTATTGATGCAAGCCAGAGATGCAAAATGATATATCACTGGATATATCATCAGAAATTCAATGCAGTAACACCTTGCATCTTTGTGGAAGTGCTGCCAGCTGCTTAGGAAATACAACACTCTTGAGAGGTAATTTGAGATCATTTGAACAACAGGCCCGCTGCTCTGTGGCATTGTTCCCTGTTCGTGGTTATTTTTCTTGCATGATTTAAAACAAACCCAAAAAAAACCCCCACTCTTTTTAGCCCAAGAATACACCCCTCTGAGTTGGGTCCAAAAGCACTCTGGAAAAAGTGTAAAATCACCAACTGAAAAGGCAAATACAGAGAAAAGGAGTGCACAAAAATAGTAAATTACAGCACTGAAGCACACCCCTTGGAGAGCATTGTGCCATTACAGTGTGAAGTGCATAACCGAGGTGGGATTTTCCTTTTAAAGTCTAACAGCAGGCCCCCCATTTAGCATTTAACATTCACATGTGTAAAGTTTTTGTTATCATATGAGTTGTTTAGTCGGTGATGTGTGTGCAACAGGGACACTTTACTGCTGTAGTTTCGTCTGTTTTAGCCACATTGGAGCTACACTCATCACAGAGGTGCAAGATTACAGGTCGAACTGCGTTCCAGTCACAGGTCTTTTGTTTCTTATTCAGTTGCTGGTGTTGTTGTGTGAGGCTGGTGCCTGGTGCGTGTATGTGTGTGTGTGTGTGTACTGTAGGTGTGTGTGTGTGTGTGTGTGTGTGTGTGCAGGCAGACAGGAATGACTGCCGTTAGCAGCGGTACCATTCTGTACTGGTGGAGACCAGTCCCCATTATGTCTGGAAGTAAGATATAATATATCTGTGCTAGGGAAACCCTGACACAGCAGCATGCACTTGTTCATGTAAGGCAGCAATAAACACAGGCAAAAATGGAAACACACACTCACGCTCACAGAGCCACACATGGCCAGGAGCAGATCTGGTATTAATTGCAAGTTTTGGGGGGTATGAGGAATGCTGATGTGACACGGTGTCTGGTACAATGAGGGGGAGCTCCAGCCAAGTTTGCTTCAGAGGAGACAAGTGATAAACTGTGGTTAATTCTGTACCCAGCTGGCAGAGCCTGCAATGGATTGCATTTATTTTATTTTTCTTGTTCTTTTGCAGCCATCCTTTTTCTTGTGCACCTCACTGGAATGTACATAAACTTTCCATTGCATATTATCATTAATTTGTGCGCGTGTGTGCGCGCACGAGTGCGTAGGTGTTGATACAATCAGCTGGTGGACCAATGTTAAAACTGCGGACACTGCACACGGAAAATGCACAAAAAAATAATTGTACCATACCATCAAAGTTCTTCTCGGTGACTTTTCAGTGATGACTTGATGAAACTGTGCCTTGTTGTTCATTATTTTTTCTGAAGAACAGAACAATACAATCTGCTCCAAATCAATCAATATTTATGAACAATCTCTTCAGGGGTAAAACCCCCTGAGCCTCTATGTGATGTCATTTGAGAAAACACTTCTGGAGCTGCTGCAGCATCGACTAATTTAGCTGATTTTTCTCATTTTTATGGTTGACCTTTCATACCAAAAAGAGATTTACTCCATTACGGCCCTGACTATGTTAACCCAGAAAGTGTGCACTTATTGCTTTAAAATCACTCAGCATAATGTTTTTAGTTTCCTGTTTACTGCCAGTGAAAAAGAGCCACAATTTCTTTTCATGCCTGGATGACATTATCAAGGGAGCTTTAGCCGTTTTATTTCTGTCTTTGGGGTAGATTTATTTCCCTCTGGACCAAATTGTCTGGGTACTTTTTAGTACGTTTTCCCAAAGCACAGATGGAACCTTTACCTTTCTTCAGTTTTCTGAATCATAGGTAAACAATGAAAATATACCACTGCTAGACGAGAATAGTTTGATAATTACTCTTCATCTTGTAAAGCTGTGGCTAAGAAGGAATTGTTCAAGATGTCGACTTTGGAAGACAAACAATGAGAGAGAAAGAGGCACAGATGGCAAGGATCAAAACAGGAAAAATCCATAAGAGAAGCTGTGGTGACAGATGAGACCTATACAAGCAATGTCTCCTTCTTATTATAGCAGGAATAAAAGTCTGAGCAAACAAGTACCAGCAAGTGGATTAGCTGGGTGAAGCATCAGTATCTATTACATTTCTTTTTTTTGTTTGCAGCTCTGAATTCCTTTTGTTGTATAGAGGGAAATGATCCCATTTAAGTAGCATCCAGTCTGGCCGGAAAATGTGAAGAAGATACTGGTAAACAAGCTTTGAACTTTTTTCCCCTCTCTTTGAAGTGAGCTGGGCAAAACTCAGAAAGTGTCTTGTCACTGGTAGAAAAAGTGATATGTGTGATAGAGCTAGCAGCATGTCAGGACATACCAGGGCGCTTCCAGATTCACAGTTGGTGAACTGTGAACCAAATTCCAAGATATTTACATAACCCAAACAGATTCACGCATGCATCACACACACCAATACACACATGCACTGCAACACTTACATCATCTTCCATCAGATAAGTGCTGTAATCAGCAGAGCGGGCTTTCAGCAAACATAATGCGCCATCTCGTGTTGTGAGCAGCGCCGGTAACAAGCCACGCTGTGCTAATACATACAGGCCTGTATCATATAACCTGTTGTTGTTTGATCACAGTAACACTAAGATGAGAGGCAGTTATGGTGCAGATCATTTCACTGTGAGAAACACTGTGACAGTTTGCTTCCTCTGGATGAGTGCGGTCATTTTTAGCTGATTATGCTAATCGGGACTGTTGGTTTCCTCTAAAACAGCCACACAGAACCAGTGTTTCACACTAAACTGGCTGTCAAATAAAGATGAAAAAATGGATTTGGGGAATATGTTTATTCTCTGTCTTGGAAGTTGGATGAAAAAGGTAAATATAAAGGTACAGCTGACAGATTCCAAGCTTTACATAATAAAAAGAAAGGAGGTTTGCCTGCCTTTGTCTTATGTAACAGAGTTGACATTTCAGCAGTTTTAAAGCTTGCTTAGTAACATAAACTAGATAGTTTATGGTTTTTTTATGCTAAACTGAGCTAAGCCGTAGTATAGATAATAAAAAAATACAATTTCATCATAACATTTATCAAGAATTAGTCATGGTGAACACATTTTTTTCTATCACTGAGCCATCGGGGTGCAAATATGAGTGTGATTTTTAGAAATGAATGTGAGGAGCCAAAATTCTATAACTATCATAAGGATGCCTTAATACCACTTTAAAATGCCTAGTACTTATAATGCACTGATACCAGCAGTACTTTGACCTCTGATAAACAGCTAAGCCCAAATGTCTGAAAGAAATATTCAGCTCTTCTTTTCATATATAGAATTTTTAGCGACAGTTTTGATTGGTCAGACCCAATAAAACATTCAAAGTTAAATTTAAAGTCCAGCTTAAAGTATTTAGAAAAGCAAAGCTACTGGATACAACTCAGAACTTCTTCAATCAAAGATTAGTTAAGCATTTATGTCATAGTTGAAGCCCATGGATCGTATCAGATTATACTTTTTCCCCTTTGATATCCAGTTCTTTCATTTTGGAGTGATACCAATACTGAGTTTTGGATCAGCACATCCCATTTGGTTCATGTGACAAAAATAAGTTCACCCTGCTGGGTTAAACATACTGTACGCAGGCTACACACTGATTTGCACCACTTGTTGTGCAATAACACTCATTATTGTAGGGTATTTACCTCACAATATAATGCACCTTGAGGCGACTGCCTGTTGTGATTTGGTGCTATATAAATAAAACTGAATTGAATTATTTACATGCTGTTTAGTGGTTTGGGATTAAAATGAAGTGGGACCCTTAAGACTTGAGAAATCAACCAAACACGATTACATCAACTTGAATCTGCCCACTTTCAATCAACCTGCCTCATCGGCAGCGCCTGTAAATCAGTAACTGTTTTCCTAACATTTTTTTAACTTAAATTCTGCAGCCCCCTTAGGTCTTAAGTTTGCAAAAGAAGAATTTTTTTGCGATGTGTTTGGACTAGATAAAAGTTCAACTTTTTTGGGGAAAAAAGACAAGATATGCACAGGACCTCATCTCAGCTGTGAAGTATGGTAGAGGGAGCATAATGTTTTGTGGCTCTTTGTGCCTTAACTGGTGCCTTGCAATTATTAGAGTAATAAGGAATTCCAAATCAAATCGAAAACTTTTACTGGAGAATTTCAGTGCAGCAGAACATAACCTGAAGCTTAGGGGTTAAACAATATGACAAAACAATAACGAGAAGCACAGAAGCAAATCAACAACAGAATGATTGATAATTTTATCTTTTGGAATAGCCTGGCCTTAATGCAGTTAATGACCCGAGAAAAGCTGTTTAATCAAGCCGTTTATCGTCCGTGACAACATATTCCCTTTTTGTTTTTATTTGTCTTTTTATACTGAATCTGCAGAAGGATTTCTTTTTAAACAAGAAAGCTTACAGTACTGTGCTTTTGTACTTTTTAGTAATAAGTATGTACCCATTAACAATGAAATATAAGGCATGCGCATATTAGGGTAGTTCTCAAACAAGGAGTAGATTTGCTGATACAGTAACAAATATTTCCACCAGATCAGTATCCTATTACCTCCCATCTGAGCTCATTGACCTTCAGATCACATGTGTGTCACTTCATATACTGTTAATGTATGCCTGTTTGCATGAAGTGAATACACTATTTCTCATTCTGCTTTCCTCTGTGAAATTGCCTCAATCATAGAATGTGGCCTAAAAGATTTATCAGCTGATTTTGAAGTCTAAACAAGATGTGAATGAATTGATGTCTTTGTCTTTCCTCTCTCATTTATCTGTCTTTTCCCCTTTGTCTCATTTATGCTGCTGCCAGCTTTCTCATTCTCTCTGTCTTGCTTCTTCCATTTCCCTTGTCTGTTTCACTCCAGCTTTCTCGTTCAGTGCTGATACAAGAAATCACACAAACTCCACCGCTTCCTAGAAGGAGAGCTGGTGCTGAGTTGAGGTAACCTTGTCCCGTCCTGCATATCTGGCAGGGCTCATATAGTTCTGTCAATTTGGACATGGAAGGCCCCACTGGGGAGGCTGGGTCGAGCACACGCTACACATTCACACATATGTGTCTGAACCGTAACAGATCTCCTCCAGATTGAACTGCAGTCTGTAACTGTGGTCTGTACCGTGGAATGGATGGTGGTGTATGTTGGGGATGTGACTAAATGGGAAAAGTGTCAGATGTCAACAACAAAATGACATCCACGCATACAGTACCTGTTTTTCCTTAAAATGTGTGCTTAAATGTTAAAAGTCTTCTTAGACCTTAAATCCAGCTGAATGAGTTTGCTCAGCCCCCGGCTGAACTAGCAACATGTGGTACAGATTACCACAGGAGAAGGTACATGCCGATTTTGTTCATGACATCTTTTATTACTAACATATGCGGGTTACTGCTTTACTGCCATTGCATTGTCAAAGTGGATCAGAGACTGGCAGAACAACCGCAGTGAAAAGGCAGATGTCAACAGTGACTGTAATGTCTGCTCTTTAGTTAAAAAAACAAAACAATGTATTTTTTATAGTATGCATTAGCAGTTTATAGTACCTTAAACCCAAATGATAAATATAGCCTGGCACTAATGAATCAAAGTCAGAGTTCTACATATTGTAATTATCATTCCTCTAACTTTCCTATGGGGAAATTATATTCTTTGGCATATTATGCTCTGCTAAACCCACTTTGTCCCATTTCCAAATGCTTGTGGAGATCCAAGTATTAAGAGAAATCAGTAACTAATGACACACTTATGTAATGGTCACAGATGAAGAATATCTTTCAGAAATACTTTATATTGCCAAAGGTATTCACTCCCCCATCCAAATAATTGAATTCAGATGTTCCAATCACGTCCATGGCCACAGGTGTATAAAATCAAGCACCTAGGCATGCAGACTGCTTCTATTAACATTTGTGAAAGAATGGATTGCTCTCAGGAGCTCAGTGAATTCCAGTGTGGTACCGTGATAGGATGCCACCTGTGCAACAAGTCTACTCATAAAATTTCTTCACTACTAAATATTCCACAGTCAGTTCTTTGTGGTATTATGTGGCAGGCTGCGTAAAATGACAAAGTGAGGTCAGTGGATGCTGAGGCACATGTGCAGAGGTTGCCAACTTTCTGCAGAGTCAATCACTACAGAGCTCCAAACTTCATGTGGCCTTCAGATTAGCTCAAGAGCAGTGCATAGAGAGCTTTATGGAATGGGTTTCCAGCTGCATCCAAGCCTTAGAGTACATCACCACATGCAATGCAAAGCATTGGATGCAGTGGGGTGAAGCATGTCACCATTGGACTCTAGAACAGTGGAGACCTGTTCTCTGGGGTGACGACTCATGCTTCTCCGTTTGGCAATCCGATGGAGGAGTCTGGGTTTGGGATAAGTATAAAGTTTGCTGGAGGGGCGATTATGATGTGGAGTTGTTTTTCAGGAGTTGGGCTCAGTCTTAGTTCCAGTGAAAGGAACTCTTAATGCTTCAGCACACGAAGACATTTTGGACAATTTCATGCTCCCAAAATTTGTGGGAACAGTTTGGGGATGACACCGTCCAGTTCCAACATCACTGAGCACCAGTGCACAGGGCAAGGTCCATAAATACACTCACATGAATGAGTGAGTTTGGTGTGGAAGAACTTGACTGGCCTGCACAGAGCCCTGACCTCAGCCCGATAGAACATCTTTGGGATAAACAAGAGCAGAGACTGTGAGCCAGGTCTTCTTGTCCATCATCAGTGTCTGACCTCACAAATGTCCAACTTTTGATGATGCACTTTACTATCTATAGAGTGTGGAGTTAGGTTAAGCAAGGCAAGCAGTGCTTGAACCAGTACAGTAAATCTCAGAATGGACACAAATTAAAAGTACAGGGTACAATAATACCTGCTGTACTACACTAGAAAATATCTAACTGTCAGCCACTATGGCTTGTGCATAGTGCATAGCGAGTGATTTCCGATACAGTCAATGTGAATTCTTAATTCAATACCAAGTTGTGTAATGTATAAGCTTTAAGAATACTGTAAATTCTCCAGATTTGTTACTTGGTATTTAGTGGTGACCTTTGGTAAGAAAGGAGAAATGAACCTACTGTACACTGGAAAAAAACAACACACAACAACAAAAACTCTGTTATTTAACGGAATTTATTCTGAAAATTTTACGGGATTTCCCAGTTATTTTGAAATATGTGAAATATCAATAAAATCACAAAAATAGACACTGAATTAACATGTCAAATGTAAAATATCATGAAAAAAAGGACCTGTGAATAACCACGATTTGTTTCATTTTTTTCCACAGGAAAATTATTTATTGTTTACCACAAAAAAGCACTGTAAAAAACAGTCACAAGAGTAACATAACTGCACAAATATGTTTTATTGATGTAAATACCTATCTGAAATCTGAGGCACTGAGAGCACAATGAAACAATAAATGTCTGTAATTTCACACGGATTTGTTCATTAAATAACAGATTTATTGTGTCAACGTAGAAGTTGTCACCAGAAAAAATGTCTAATTTTCTTCCACTTATCCATTGCCGGTGCAGGGGCAGCAGCCTAAACAGAGAAGCCCAGACCTTTCTCTCCCCAGATACCTCCATCAGCTCATCTGGGGGAACACAGAGGCGTTCCCAGGCCGGCCAAAACGTCATAGATAAAAATGGCAGATTAGAGCAGCTGCTCCTCCACATCGAAACGAACAAGTTGAGGTAGTTTGGGAATAGGACTAGGATACCTCCTAGGCGCCTCCTGGGTGAGGTGCTACTGAGAGGAGGCCCCAGGGCAGAACCTGGACATGCCCCTGCGACCCGGCCCTGGATAAGCGAAAGTAGATGGATGGATTGATTTTACAACATAAGATAGTAAAGTACTAGTAGTACTAGTAAACTGTTACAGCTTATAGCCTGAGCACGCTGCTCTCCTCTGAGCTCGGAAGCTAAACAGGGTAAGGACCTAGATGGATGGGAGACCAATGCCGGGGATAAGAAGTGCTGTTTGGCCTGACTGTATCTCAGGGCGTAGGCCACCTGCTGGTTGGACACTTGGTGGTTCAAACCCTACCTGCACCAGTTGTCAGGATTTTAAAAAAAAATCATATTTTATTTTTTAAGGAACAGAAAATTTCCTTTTTTCTTTTACAAAAGATTTTCTGGCACCCCAGCTGCCGGAAAATTTTCATAGTTTGACGAGATTTTTTTTATGTCTATTTGACTCAAAAGTTGTGTATTTATATCCTAATACGGTATATGTTGTTGACTTGCACATGCACTGCACTGGTAATCATACGCTCGGGAATAAGCTAGTTGGAAAGGTGTTTAAACAGCATAATCAATACTTCTGATCAATCAACCGTTGCTGCTTGTTGAACACATTGTCTTGGCATGAAGCCTTAAGTAATATAACTTAATGATTTCCATGCAACATACTGAAATATTTAAAGCAACCAGTCATTTTTGTTAAGAGTGGGGTCCCCCCCCAGGATGCCTTTAATAATCAAAGCTAATTTCTGGGAAACGCCCACACTGCTGCCACACTACAATAGTGATAAAAAGCCACCAAAATGAGTCAGCCTCCTTATGCTCTGTTGTTTTAGTTCCGCTGTTGTCTCTCATTGGACAGACAGAGGTTGGGTACAATATCTGACTCACTGGATAGAGAGGAGTTGAGAGGGTGGCATGATGCTGCCGAGACAGAACGTATCTGTCAGTTTTAGACCTAGCATGATGTTGCATCAGCTCAGTCTCACATCCACACACATGACTAGAAGTCTGTTTTAAAAGACTTCAGCTTTTATAAAGGAAACTAGGCGAGCACTGGGAGGTTGAGGTAGAGGAATTTGTGAGGAAGGCTGTTCACTTTCAGATTATCTCTAAATGTAATAAAAGAGTTCATGGAGCGGGGAATTTTCATGAATTCTGTGAATCGCATGACTGTTGTGTATTTGAATATCTGGGATCAAATCATCTTTGATGGCTCAGAGTTAAAGTATCTATTCTTTCTTTCTATCTCATTTCATCTTTCAGTTGTTGCCCTGTTTTCTCATGGGAAATATCCTGAATTTGTATATTTCAAGCCTTTTCCCACCTTCCTGAGCTAGAAGAGATATCATGTGGTTAATGCTGGATCTGATTGTGGAGATAAGACCTTTATCAACATGCACCACTAGTTAGATCCCCATCTAACATTACAAACATAAGCCTTCAATAAGTTTTTGAAACAAAGCTCACTGGCATAGAAAGTCCCACCTCAGAAAATGTCAAATTCAGGCTCCTTCTTTTTCCAGGATATAAATTATTGATGGTCTCCAGGCGATGACGACTGCAAAACCGATTTCTGCTGTTGTAACCTTTTGCACACCTGCAGAACATATTGTGAATGAAATGGTACCTACAACTGGCTGCACTAGCGCAGAGATCCCAAGCATAATTTGTTTTCAAGCATGTGCCGTGTGCTTTTTGAGATCATACAGAGTTATTGAGAGCGCGAGGGGGAAAGAAGAGTAGCAGATAGAGGGCAGGATGTAAAAACACTGGCACCGAGGGCTTGAAAACAAAAGGCTGCACATTTTGTATGTCAGATGACGGAGGGCTGAGTTGAGATCTGAAGTGAACTATTAGGGTTGACACTGCTGGCAGGGAAAGCTGCATCCATCCAATTTTGTCTCTTTGCTTGCCTGTCAGAGGCTTGAACCAAGTAGGCTAAGCAGCATCTAAAACAGCACAGCCACAATGACAGGAGAGTCCAGTATTCAAAAGATGCATGACTACTGGGAGAGTGAGACAGGAGCTGCAGCACTGCACTGAACTACTGAGTGGGGTTATTCAAAAGAAGACAGCTAGTATGTAAAATAGATGCTGTTTTACATTCTAGATGTCATAACCACAATGCAAAGATTTGATTTTTATATTTTTTGTCTAATATTTATGCTCCTACTGATAATGGTCTCTAGTTAATTGGATCTCATATTCTACCAATCTGTGTTTCTGCTGTACAACATTACAAAACCAAGATCCAAACTGTGATACAGATGTCCAAAATATTGTATCCCTTTAGCCACGTGGAGGTATTAATGCATGTGAAAGTCTAATGATCTCTCAGGTAACGGGTGAACTCGAATTGCTCTAAAATAATGGTGAGCATTCTCTTTCATGATCCAATCATGAGGAAGTGATCGGGCCTGTGGTAAAATTTATAATTCATTCACCTCTAAAGAAAAAAAAAAAGAGGCATGAACTGAACTGCAGATCTGGAGAATTGTTACACCCCTAATCTACACTGCTACTTTGCCGTTTCCAAATTGCCTGTCATATACATTGAGTGCCTTACATAATTAGCAATTACATTACTGTGCAGAAGTGAGATAAATTTAACAGCATTGCCAAAGATTTTCCATAAGCACCAGTGCTGTCTTGTCCTTTTTTATCTTGAGTGATGATGCCCTCTCCTGCCCTAACTGCAGCTCTCAGCCGTGTGAAGTTTTGAGGCAGATTTCTCTGTGAAAAAATGGGTTGCAGGCACTTGAGATAAAGACCCTGCCCTTTGGCCTCTGCTGCCACTTCTGGCTGTTTGATAACAAAAACAAAGGCAGAGAGAAAAAATGTTCCTCGGGGTTGACGAGTGATGTCGACCCTGGTGTAACCTGCTTTGGGGGCAAAAAGATTATCACGTAGACATCACAGTGTCTGTTTTAGCTGCTGCAGCTGAGGAGGCAACACTTTATCTAGAACATCAGAGCAGAACTCTCCGCTCCTTCACGCTAAGCACACAGTATATAGCTGGCATTGAT
Source organism: Bujurquina vittata (assembly GCA_015106715.1). Lineage (NCBI taxonomy): Eukaryota > Metazoa > Chordata > Actinopteri > Cichliformes > Cichlidae > Bujurquina > Bujurquina vittata. The sequence continues at coordinate 25,881 of VUQK01032130.1, forward strand.
TCTCAGACTGATTGCAGCTTTAATGGATGAGATGAAGCCGGATTCAGGCTGATCAAAGAGTGACAGCATTCTTCTTGTCACCTTTTCAAAGTTACAGTGACAAGTAAGAGAGAGTTTAATGCTGCATACCCCTGTAGACCTACATATTTAAATGTAGCCTTGTGGGCTCGTCCACGCTTTACAGTGACTGATTTGAGTGATAGCAGAGCATATTATTCTGAAGAAACACATTCTCATCGGTGCCCTAATGTCAGAGTATGTACTTGGATCAGCTAAGGATCCAAGTGAATACTATGATATGAGTTTCAATATGGACAAGGATTACTGCTCAAGATTCAAAAGCAATACAAGTTATTTGCATATTAATTCTGGCAGGATGAGAGACAATCTATTTCGATCAAAAAGCATATTGGATTTTTGACTTGAGCAGTAACTGAATTGCTTGTACCCACATTCATGTTTAGGACAGATATTGTGACGGTTACAACTGAATGTGTGGAGATGGATGCTTGACAGAAAGGGTTATTTTATGCATAATCAAAGTTGGGTAACCACAAGTGTATAATTTGCGTGCAGAGATTTGAAATCCTCTTTGTGATGCTGACTCACGCGAATAAATCATGTCTAACTTATCACATGAGGTCTGCCTCTCAAGGCCTGATTGTCAGCAGGAGAAAAATGAGAGCACTGCAAGGATGAGTTTGATCCGTTCAGAGGCCCAGGACAGATAAATCTTTCAGTTACCTCCAGCTGAAAAAGTCACATTTTCATGATTTTTTTTTTTACGCTTAACAGAAATGTTGACATTTGAGAAGCAGCTCAAGTAGATAGATGTGATAAGCTTCATAATAAGCCCTTATATAGAGCAGCTAATGGTTTGAAATAACTGAAAGTCCTATTAAAATGTTTCCTCCTAAGAGTTAAAGGTCAAACAGTTATAACTTTGTGATGAAGAAAGCCTAGTTTGCATATCTCAGTATTTCAGGTTTGCATGCTATATATATATATATATATATATATATATTCAGAACTTCTCATTACTCTTCTGCCTCAAAGTTTCTATTTCATCTTGTTTAAATAGACCAATAATATTTTTTTTAGATTTATTGAGAGATGAGTTCACCATGTCATATCATATTTGACTTTCACCCCTGATTTTCACTAGTGTAAGAACTACAGTATGAGACTCCTTGAAACTGTCAGTGCAGACTTTAAATATAAGGCAAGTCATAGATGTTCAGCAGATTCCACTACCTTCTTTTTATGTGATTTCAGTCTTTCATGCATTGTGTGCACGAGAGAATATGCATCTATGCATCTCACCTTTGAAACAAAGCACTTTTGTTTTTTTCAGTCATTTTGATTATGTGGATTTGCTGCAGCTTCCCTCCAAAACCCCATAAAATCCACACATCAAAAGTCCAAATTACAACCAGGGGACAAATAACTTGAGATGTATCTGGTGGATTCACTCTTCACCGCTGGCAGGGTCTCAGTGGAATTTAAACATCATTAAGAAACCATTAAAACATGCTTTACTTTGAAAATCAAACCTACTTTATTTCTCTACACATGGAAACTACATAACGGGACCGGAGCTAGGGCTCAGTGTTGATGAGCTCCACTTGTCTAGTGCAGGCGCAGGGGTTCAGTTGTAGCTACTCTGAGAGAAATTATGAGGTGGCACAATACTTACTGTTTAGCAAGGCAGCTGGACTTACAGTCGAGCTCAGTGGTAAAAACCATCCTCAGTCTGTGTGGAAGCCAGAAATTCTGCAGTTAATATCCTGAAAAAGGGGACGTTAACAAAACAAATACACTATTATCCGGCCTGTTTTCTATAATGTTACTTTGCATTTGCTGGAAATATTAGCTGTTCTATATGAGAACTTTCTCTGGATCATTGAATGTGCTTTTGATTTGTAGTTGATGACCCTGCAGCCCATAATGATGTGTCTTTAACAGCGTGCAACAGCTCAACTGGACGGGCCCAAACCACTGCAGTGAAATCACTATGGATGCAGCTCAGGATGAAGGGAGCTTTGAAGCATCACCTTTTTTTTTTAACAAATGTTTGCCACATCATATTATTTGCTCAGTATTTATGAGATGAACTTCTCTTAATTAGTCATTTCTGTCCTTGTAAACACAAGCTGCTCCTCCACAGTATCACTGCTGGCTGCAGGGGGTATTTTTTAATTTCATTTTTAATTATTAATTGCTCATCTGCGTCTGAACTCGTATGGATTTCACATGTTGACTGGAAGCTTTGGTAATAAAAAATTGCTGCATGGCATCACAACACAGAGCGCCTCTCTGGATCCATTTGGATGAGAGCGTACTGAACAGAAAGGACCCACATGCTTGGGTTGTGGTCGTGTCGGTTTTGGGGTTTTGTGGCCCATGGTGTAATGAGGGAAAGATGGCAGAGGGCCACATGAAGAAAGATTTGTCATGAGAACGACATTCACTGATCCACAAGCAAGAAGTCCCCCCCCAAGCACACTTTGTGATGACAACATTCAGTTTGCTCATACTGTGATCTTCCAGTTTTTTTCTTTAGTGAGTTATTTAAGAGATACAAACACTATTTTCATCTTAAAGAAATTGTTTAGCATTTTGGGAACTGCCTTTCCTGTCCTTGGTCAATCATGCCCCCCCAGCAATTGTTACTAAGGTTGACACTACCTATAGAGACTAACAGCATGGGCATCGATTGAGGCGGACTCCCTTTTGGAACCATGCTCAGGAGACCAGTTGAGAAACTGCAGTTGTTCTACTTGCTTTAGTTTAACTTGTTCATTTTACTTTTATATAGACAGGAGAATTATATGCTGTCTAGCATTTGGACTGATAGCAGAAGGAAATGTCAAAAAATTGTCTGTAACAACACTTTTACATGACTCATTTACGCAAAGTATTTTTTACATGTTCCTGAGCAAAAATGAAGGACAGTTTGCAGTTTCTAAGAGGAATATCTTGGCAATGCAGGATAACAAGAAACTACACAGACCCATCAGCTGTAATTTTTACAGTTGCGTTTGAGTGTGACTCAAACGGGATGATATAAGACACTTTTATTATTTAGCTTTATAAGGACTCTTAGATTTTTTTGTTCCCCCTTTTTATTCCTTTATTCAAAGGAGACTTAATCCCTGTCTTTTAGGGTTCAGAATCATATTAACATGGAGACACAAAACTGACATACATCTGCCTCGATGCTGTAAAGAAAGCACATGATAGAATATCTCAAGTCTCTATAACGACAAGCCTACAGACCAAATAACAAATTGGAACAATTACTATAACACTGAGGTTTTACCTGAGTGTCACTGACTACATTATTTGTTTGACTTACATAGTATATAAAAATAACAGCAGAATGGTTGCCGGTATTGCTCACCTGGTTGAATAGGTGACCAATACAGAGCTCGGGTTTCAATCTGCTTTGACGCCATTCACTGACCGTCTGCCCCTGCTCTCTCTGCCAGCTGTCCTGCCTTCTCTTCACTGTCCTACCTCAATAAACGCTGAAAAGCCTGCCCCAAAAATAATGATGGTAGATCGGGAATGAGAAAGATCTGCAATTTGGCGACAAGGCCTGTGCTGGTGACTGCTAAGTGAATTTTCTGTCTTACCTGTTGTGTTCTGCTGGTGTCAGGTTCCCTGAGGGGGAAGGAGATTAATATGTCATACTGTGTCTCTGATCCTTCACTCTATCACAGTCTCTGCTGTGTTACCTCTGCCCATATATCTTCAGTTTGATCCAGCCTTTGACTGAACCTAGCAAGTGCAGAATAGCACTAAAATAAGTGCAAAAAAGGCGCATCACGTCTTTTCCACTAAAATATGACATTCTGTTAGCTCTGTCTTCATGCTGTGTGTGTCCCATGAGAGAGTAATTTGGTTGAACCATCAGGGAGCAGTTTAGGATAAAAGCAGAATCAGTGAATAACACATTTTGTTTGTTTGAGAGACTATTGTTCCTAGCGAAAAAGGAGAAATAGACCTTATGAGACGCACATGCCTTAACAATGTGGAAACATCCATGTTTGTACGGCCTCTGCACACAATACATATAGCTAATGCTTTTCTGTTCTTATCTTGTATTTATGACTTTCATTTTCTCGAAGCGCTTACACCAAAGCACTTGTGACCAGATTTAAAAAGAAAAAAAAAATATCAATTTACAGTCAGTAAAGTCAATCATCCAATCCTTCAGATAGCTACACAGTGGTGTTTGATCTGTAGAATCAATGAAGGATCATCCTGAGTATTCAGCTGTGTGGGGATTTGCAAAGTGATGACAGCGTACTGGCTATGCACTTCTCAGACTGACTCATTATCGGGGCTACATAGATGCAACACACAATGACACAATAACATAAACACAAAGGTCCGATGCAAATTAATTTTAGCAATCTAAAGACACCAAAATCAGCATATGCGTATGCACAGAATTTGGCCGACACAATCAGTCACTGAAACAGCCATGAGAACCTTCATAGAGGCAGCATTTATTGTAGAGCTATTTTATTGCATTACCTCATATTGTATTTGTTTTTGGGTTGGCTCCCTGTGGAGGCAGCTGTTTATTTGCGGCAAGTGTCATTACAGATATATGGAAGAGAGAAAGGGCTTTCTGCCTTTACGCTAAGCTGCATGTCTACCGGCTATTTATCCTACAGATGTAGCAGTGCTCACATTCAATTTTGAAAAAGAAAAGGAAAACAACAGTATACTGTATGTTTCCATTAAGTGGCCATATGATGATTACACTGATGCACTTGCATAGGTTTTCTTATTTTCCCTCGCTTTTGACCATCTCTGTTTAAACATGAACCTTATATGATGAAAACATTTACAATTATGCCACATAAAGCACAGAAGCAGCAAGAAGTACTTTTCCCACTAAATATGCAAATCATCACTGATTATGCAGCGACGATGAAGTATGATTTTTAAGAGAGAAATCTCCCACCTGTTTCAAACATTTGCTGCAGCATCATGCCCTCTCTTCAACAGCCAAAGCTTGTGAGACATTTTCTCTTATGTTTGAGGACAAGAACAAGCGGGCTTTTCGCACCTGGACACCTGCAGGTTAGAAACTGTGCACACCTACAAAGAATCAGCGTATGATCTTTTGAACTATACTTTATTCTTCATTCCAGCTCTTGCAGGAATGTTATTTCTTGCTCTCTCCACCAGTGCACATGGGAAGTGCAGCCTGGCAGGTGCCATGAGCGGTATCAGATATAATTCTCCCTGCTGAGGACCTCAAACAAACCACTCAATTAATTTTAGAGATGAAACGTGAACCAGAGAAAAGTCATCCCTACTCATTAACCACTTTAGCTGTTAAATCTGCATTAGCATAATTCTGTTGACTTTGGCGTGACAAAGACATTAACACTGTGACTTCTGCAAAAGTTGGATCAGTTTCCAAAAAGTGCAAACAGAATAACTTTGTGTCCATTGTAGCTTCTATAAACGACAGCTTTGTCCTCTGTTTTTTTGTTGTTGTTGAGAGATGTGGTTTTTCCCAAGGTCTATGCAGAAAGACGGAGAGAGCGCGAGAGAGAGAGAAAAGGGGGGAGGGAAGAACTGCGCCCTGCAGTTTGCATGCTGTAGTCATTAGTTTGTGTGGTGGGAAGTTTTATTGCTTCCCACTTGTGTTAAGTCAATCCAACAATTTACTCTGCTGCCTTGACTCCCTCTCCACTGTCAGTTTCATGTACGACTCTTTCTTCTGTGGACATTTCTGATCAGTCAGTGCAATGTTATGGATGGGTGACCGAGCGGTCTGTCAGCCCTCCGGCTGAGGCCGTGCAATTCCTTGAGGCAACATGGGGGTGGGGCCCTTCATTTTGGAGTTCTTAACTGGATGGCTACAGGCCAGTGGCTAGGACAGCCTCCAGCTATTGATGTCATTGTGGCTTTTCTGGTATCGACGCCCTCTACATGTATGCTCAGCCATGGTAGTTTGTTTCTGCAGGGCAACAGAAAGTCGCACCACCATCCAAGCATTTTTCAAGGCTTCCTTTGTTCCTGTCTTCTTATTTTAACCCACGTGTAGCCGCTGTCTGCTAAACACATGCAAAGCTATACGGGAGACAAAAAGCTACGTGAGCTGAAATGTGGGTCGTGCACTTTAAAACACTGATTACAGGGGTTGACAACAAAGGCCTATTTTAATGCTGTAAAACTTGCTGACCTGCAGCTGACAGGGAACGATTGTGTTTCACATGCTCCTGCAGGCTGTCCTGCCCTGCTCACACAGGCCAGGGGCAGACACACTATCGCTTTTTCCACCAAAGAGCACTGGCTACTGAGCCCCAACCTTCAGGATGTATTTTTGTCGCTTCTGCATGTGGAGTCGCACATCACAAGGTCATTGCAAGAGACAGCGGAAGCCTTTTTGAGGGTGATTGATAGTCACATCTTGGCAGGTTGGATCTCCACGATACGTCAGGGGAAGTGACTGTCAGTTGCTTGCTGTACTGTCTCCAGATCCTCTCAGGTCTATTGACTGTCAATCACTGTCTCCCTATTTTCATTGATTTCCTCTCCACTCTTCCTACACCCAACCATGCACTTCTCACACTATGATCTGGGTCTTTCTTGGTTGAGTTAAATATGAGTCAGCGTCTAGAATGAGCAGAGACAGTGATGGTCTCATTTCAAAAGCCTTTTACCAAAAGAGGAAAGTAGTCTTCTCTAATTACTACTGACCTGAATGTGTAATTGCAGCCCCTGAATGTCAGCACACGGTTCTACATGTAATTCACGCAATTTTGGATTACGTGCAACACCTTTCCTTGTGTTATTAATGCTTCATTATTAACTTCATCGTTCCTTCCTCTCCTTACGCTTTTACAAACAGTGTATGTTGCTTCTGCATGTTTTAATATGGGATGACAGAGTCTCCTTCATTTACTTAGAGTGCATTATTCCCTGCTGTAGTTTCATCAGAGCTACAGCAGAGGAAAACACACTTATCCCTTGCTTGTTTATGCATGAGTGCACATTCACATGCACATATGCACAAATCCACTCCTGAAACGTGGATGCCGTCGTGTGTGAAGGCATTTTTGTAGAGTCAGATTACCTGTCAGTCAGGCGATTGTTGTTTGATGAGGAGCTGAACCCTGCTTCTGTAGCAAACACAAAACCTTGCCTGGTTGTTATTTTCTACTCATGGACCCAAGGTGTTTCTTGCATCTGTGACTGATATCCTCTCATCTCCCAGTGCTATGGCGACTGTATCAGTGATTTTCCTCTGTCTTGACCTAGAGTAAATAACTGGATCACCGAGTCTATCCCCTCAGGGAGGATATGAATGGCTTGCCAGTCATTCATTGGCAAATAAAAATTCTCTGGCAAATATAAATTCCCTGCAGGGCTGAAGAAGCACCGGTGTGACACAAGCTGCTATTCTGACAGAAGTCCACTGGCTTTCTTTCCATTCACAAGCTGACAGTAAAGTCCACTGAATACCCTCATCTTCTTCTTATATTCAGTGAAGTACCTCCTGTAATTCATTCCATGGCTTTTATTCACAAAACTCAATATTTAGGCCATTAAACTATAGTGCTTTAAAGATCCAGCTATTTGTTCTCTCATTAAATTAGGGTGCCAATGAATAGTAACAGCGGTGTCTCACTTCATCTAAATGAACTTTATTGATCATTTGAGCACAACAGAAATCAAAGCAATATTAGTTAAGCATGCTTACACATCACCACTGCCCTTGATAGTGCTGTTCCATTTCAGTCACACAGCTGGATGATTAACGGGGTAACCTTATGCAGCATTTTCTTGTAATTTGTTGTCCTTGCTTCCCCGTGAGTCTGTGGATATTGAACTTTTGTCTTTATAGTTTTCATTCTAGTTTCCTCCAAAAATCGAAACTTAATTAAAAACAGGCATTTAAGCTACTTAAGTTTTGCTCACTTTTCCCCTCTTTTATTAGTTAAATGGAAAGTAATAGGCCACAAAGCATACATCTTGAATAGCTCTCATCAATTATATGAGATACAGTATACATGCATGGAAATGAGTCTACATTATGAACATTCTGCAGCTCCTTTAAAATGTATTTGAATTGTGGGTTAGTTAACAGTGTACACATTTTCACTAATCTGCTGTATCATAATTACATACTTCATATGGTTTGTGCAATTTGTAAAAAAAAAAAAGTTAAAATAAATGTTGCAATGTAGCCTTTTCCTGTGCATGAAATTTTATATTTGCACATTTAGTTTGACTTGAGTTTTATGCGTTTTTCATTTCAGTTTCGTTTCAGTTTAAACTGTAAAACATTTACAGCTAGTTCATTAGTTTCATGGGAAAACTATTAAGAAAAAATGTAACAAAGAAGCAATGCATTAGTTCATTCCCTCAGTTTAATCCTGTGTGCTCCTTCTCGTCTGAGATGACAGCATGTGTGCTGTAAATCAATAGGTTTCAATTTGTTCTCTTTGTAATGGTGCCTGCCTGTTTGTACACCCTGTATTGCAGCATTTTTTTTTTTTTATACGCAGTGGGTGCTTGGAGGGTACCTGGAGACTGGAAATCAAGGATCAATGAATGACTTAATTCGCACAAATAATAGCACTCTGGTTCTCATTTGGAGATTAAGGTATGAGTCACAGTATAAACAGGTATTTAGGCTTTCTATGATAAGAAGGATTTGGAGATATTTATCAAAAACACCAATTTACATGCTATAAATCAATTATACAGGATTCAGATGTCATATTCTAATCATAACTCTGTTGTCAGGTGTAAAGTTAAAAAGGGAAATTTACCATTTCAAATCTTAGACCTCCATCAGACAGACCAAGGACATCTTGGAAAATGTTTTGTTGACCCATTCACAGACCTAACACTGTACGAATATTTTTTCAGTACGACACATGAGTAGAAAGCATCCAGCTTCTAGGCAAAAAAGTCAAAGGAGGCCCCTCCAACCAGCATTCATAGAATTGAAACAACAACTAAAACATCATTTCATAAATAGTAGAGTCCATGTTTATTTTGATAGCAATGTCCAAGACCAGGTTCACTGGTTATGAAGTGTTAATACTTACTGTGTTTGTTAGCCTGCTAGCTATGCTAACAAGTTTACTCCGACTCGCAGCCTTGCACTCGTCACTTGGTCACGTCACAGCCAGCAGAGCTAATGAACTACTGTAAATCTGAACATCAAAAAAGCAGCAAAATGTATTTACTCAAATGTTATTCAGCATGTTAATCTGTAGCCAAAGAAAATAAATCCTTTTTTTTTTTTGCCCTGGGTGGGTACAGTAACTTTATAGATTGGGGTTGAATTCCCATGAAACAGTATAGCACATAGCACTGCTGACTAATCGCATCAGAGTTTTGCATTTGAGAAAGAATAAGAAATGCCACTCTCATGTTTGTACAGTGAATAAGAGCCAGGAGACAGAGAGATATAACTCATTAGTAAACTTGTTAGAGGCTGGTTTTGTTACCTTTAGGGACACACTGGCTGCTTTTGTAGCAATTTTACAAGTTAACACTCATCATCAGCTTTAAGAATCCCCTTTTTGATTGGATAACATTCACCTCTTTTATTATTACTACTATTATTAGTGAAAACACATTGTGCCAAAACACATTTTGAGACACAAACAGCATTCATGTTGTTTCATCTAACTCTTGGCAAGACGGCGAGTGTATTTCTAAAGAAATTTCTTGAAAGACTGATTCACTTACCTGTAAGTAATTGTGGTCTCCACCCAATCTGCTCGATTGTGCAAGCAGCAAACAACTCAACAACCTTCATGTCACAGCACAAATCACTACATACTGTGCCTGCCAGCAGTGCTTATGCATACATGTAACTGCTAAAAGAAGTAGTATGTTACACCATTATCCCTTAAGGACAGTGTCTCTAATGCCCTTTTCACGCCAGCAAACAGCTCAAACACACCTACTGTTGCCTCAGGCACACCATATGCTTTAAAGTCCTCTCAGGAGTTTCTAAGTCATCGGCCGGTTCTGTTAAGGTTGATTTTACAACAAACTATTGCTATTCAGCTTCCACTCAATCTTTCAAGTCCTGCTTCACATCCACTATCAACTCCCTCAGTATACCCAGGTATTTTCTTTTCAAATGCCTCCTCTTTGTATCCTCTCATCACAAAGTGCGCTCCTCAAGAAATGAAAATTATCAGCAAAAAAAAAAAAAAAAAAAAAAAGAAAAATTACATCTTTCTTTTTTTGGGAGCTCAGCAAATTTGTTTTTAAGTCATGTCCTGTCAGTTGTAGCTGCTCACAGTTTGTTATAGTTAGGTGACCTGAGAGACAAATTGTATCTAAATGTCTTAATGCAGACTAGATTTCCTTCTAAACAGACTGACTGACTGGGGTTTCAGGGGCAGTGTGAACGGTTGCATACCACAGGTGACACATACAACAAATTCTTTTCAGTTTTCTTCTACATACCTCTGGCCTATGCAGTCCCTGAAAGTGGGGTTTCAAAACTCTGGGGGACCACAGGCTGATGCAGGTAGCTGTGTCACTAGGTTTACATGCACAGCTGTTAAGGATATCTTTCTCTGTTGATGGCACCTCACATATTTAAATGCAGTTTCATTGTCTTCCATCCTTTTACTTTGAAGTGACTTGGGAAATGAGAGAACCACATAGAGAACATAAAAGTAGACAATTTGGCATGGCATGAAGTGGTTATAATAAAATACTGCTGCTATTTCAAAACCTCTTACATGGAAGAAATCAAAGGACAGTTAGCAGCACTGTGTGCAATCACACAGGCTAATCTCTAGAAACCCCACCCGCACCCTTTTTTTGGGAGCTCGCACGCTCCATTGACACAGCACGCTTTTTGTCCCTGTGCAAAAACAGGTACTAATACCAAATATACACAGAATAAGTGAAGACCATGAGCGTGACTGATCGAGCAGAGGTTTAAGTTTGATCTTCTCTCTAATTGGAACAGGCAGCTGAGTGTTTTGAAAACCTCTGAAAGGCGGATTTCAGTTCAAGGCATTGGCCCTTCATGGTCATACCCTCCATCAAGACCTTGGCTGTAATACCCATGGCTGCCAAGTCAGCATTATATAATACATATGAGTGTGTACACTGTGGAAAGACAAGACTGATCTTATTGGCTTAATGACAGTAAGCAATGCAAACAGAGAAAATCATTTACAAAAAAACATTACTTTTCAGGCAGTGGAACATGACTGAAGAATGGATGAGAAAATCAAAAGCCTATTAATCCCAGTGTTCAGACTTTTGCCACAAGACTGTTGACAGCATGATATTAAACTGTGACAGGCCCTTGGGTGTTTGCTCTCCTTTTGCTGAAAAAGACAGAACTCATAAGCACTGCACAAGGCTCATAAGTCCATGAAATCTTGAGTCCTTTGCCTGTGCTCAGTGCAATTAACTGTCCAAAAAACATTTTTTGTGCATTAGAAGTCAAACAGTTATTGGCATCTTTATGCTACTCTCTACTGAAACTCTCTGTACTTGACTTACATTAAGGCGTCACTAACTTTACAGCTGTAGAACTTGGCTTTAAGTGGAGAAATTAGGCAAGCAGAACAAGCTAATGGCAAGTATTCGGGGTCGTGTGTAGTTGTACTTCATGTGTACCTTCTCCATCAGAACTTGAAACAGATAAATGATACTTTCTGTTGATACCTTGGGGGTGTTAGTTCAAGCAGCCACAATTTTCAAAGCCATGTATCCAATGTGCAGCCCGCTCACAAGCTAATTCGCTTCAAAGTCTCACTATCATTCTCCATGAAGAAACCCGCACATATGCAGATTTAATTTCACTTTTAAAAGGTCAGTTTAAGAAGAAGAAGAAAAAAAATCAGGCTCTCCGGGGTTGGCCCTTTTCCATCTCCGCAGCCAAGTGCATTAAGCTGCACAGATGAAGTGCCGCAGCCAACCAAGCAGAAAAAGAACTTGTTCTTGCCTCTGTTGGCTCGGGCAGGGTCAGTCCGGGTTAGCGTTGGACTCTTTAGTGCCTGGGGCAGCCGGGACCTGGCAACTATTAATTACCACTGATGAGTTGAGCATGAGTGACCTGATGATGCTGGACTATATATCTTCCACACAGAAAAGGGAATAATATGGGAATCGGCGATTTGATAGGACATGTGGGGAAATGTGGCTGCACTGGTTACAGGGGTGTAGCAGCAAATATGCGTTTTGATGGTGTATAAATAATTACTGAGGGAAGAAGAGTTTAACACTGATGAAGAGAAATGAGAAGAGGATGCATTCCATGGCCTCCGCAAGCAATTATGGTGCTGTATATTTTACTTCTCAAGAAATGTACAACTTTAAAGAACATTAAACTTTAATGCAAACTTTGAAATCTTTGAACTACACAGTTGTGCACTATTTATGTCTTTGAAAGACTCCAGTATCCGTGTTTTGCTGTTTTAAACTTTTGAGTGAACCCCACCTCATAAACTAAGTGGAGAGTTGAATGCTCTATTTGGCCATTTCAACAATGACTCCCTTTTTGCATTTATATTCCTGGCACGCAGGAATTTATATTCCTGGGTATGAATCTACAGAGTCAAGCTGGAACAGAGGAAAAGTGTGCATTTGCATGTGCATTTGTGTGTGAGCGTGGCACATATGTTCCAGCTCCATGTCTATGTGTTTGGATTTGAAGTGGGTGCTCCCTGCCAGCCATTTTTCTCCACCCTTTTTTCCCTTCTCACAGCAGAGCTAGTGTACCTGGGAGAGAAAGGCTGGGAAAACATGAGGGGGAGAACCTGGAGGAGCAGGCGGGAGACCCGGCCTACCAACTGTCTGCAGCTGACTGGAGTCAGTCGTTGCGGGGGAGACTCCCAAAATATGATAGGCTCAATATTTGCTTTGGCTTTATTTCCCTGTTTTGGTAAAAAAAACAAAACAAAACTGGTACTGTCGGCATGGGCTGTGACAGCTTTAACCTGCAATAACAAATCTACTTAGGGTGTCCATCCTTGGTTGAAACTTTGTCTGCCTTTCCTGCTAAAGCCTGTGCTGGTTGTGATGCACAAAGTGGCAGCGCACTTTCTAGCTCCTTTATATTTAGTGTGCTTTTGAAAGATGGCCATTTTAGTGGGCGATATTGCAAATTGCTCAATTATAGTTTGGCCGATGTTCACCCATAAGTATGAGTGCAATCGTTCACTCGCAAGACATAACAAAAAGACCAGTGTTTTTCTGTCAGACTTTCCACATTTTCCATAATAAGCAATACAGCTGAGGCCACTAGGGCTCTTCCCCTGAGGTTCAAATATTGTTGAAAATTGAATGATTACATGTCAGACGTGAGTGCTCTCCCCATTATAAAATTGACAGGAATATTTGAAGATTTGTGAGGGTCCTCCCCCGGCAGAGGGTCAGAGGGAAGTGTGGAAGCAACAGGGAGCGACACACAGCCCCAGGCCTCATCATTCTCTGCCAGGCACAGCCCACTTCCATGCTGTGTCTGTGCTACAAGGAGCCACTTTGCAGAGCCAGAATGATAGATTACACTAGGTGAGTTAAACAATTATGGAGTAATTTGGACCTCGCTGCCTCATAAATTGTTAGTCTCCCACCCTGAAACAACTCTTGCAAGAGTAATGATTCAATATTCTGAAAAGAAAGTCAGATTAGTCACTCAAGCTAGTCTTTGATGCTAATAAATAAAATGTGGGGAGTCTTTTCTGACAGTCAGGTACTCACTTCTGTGCTATTTTGCCACATCTGCGTTGGAAGGTCTAAAACGAATGCTTGCAAAACCACAAACATTCGCACATGCGCCAAGACATAGAGTTAAACACACGCACGGTCGGTGAAATTGCCTTTTTATCCTCATAAGAACAAGAGCACATTAAGGAGACCTATATATTTTTACACTGTGCAGTGTTATCATGCAGGTGGCTGATAACCGACTCATCCGCCAACCGTAAATATAATAAACTGGCATTTAGAAAGTAAATTAGGAACGAGAGAACAGGACATAGACGTGACTGTGTAGTGACGCACAGGATGGCAGGGGTCTAGCTTGTCTGCTGGGATGGCAGCAGTTATCAGATTATTTCCGCCAGTTTGCAGACATGAGACTCCTGGGAGGAGCAAGGGATAAAAATAGAGAGAAATTTTGTGGCCAGCAGTTTAGTGTTGCTAATAGATGGATATTCCATATAGAGTAGTTTTTAGGTGTGAATTTGTGTGTAACATTTAAGACATCACTGAAACAAAAAAAAACAAAAACAACAACAAAAGAAACTGAAGCAATAGCTGGATTCAGATGACCAAGTAGTCTGTTTTTGAAACATAAAAAAGGATAACGCTGGCATTGTACGCGTTTTACATTGGAATTCTGTTTTTGTAGTAATTCCTTACTTACACTTAAACCATTAAACGGCACAGAGGCTGCAGCTGAATGGATAAAACACTCTTTTAAACATTCATTTAATCAAATACTCCATCAGATTTTCCCACGTCTTAATTATAGAGTTGTGATATTGATAAATCTGTTAACTTACACAGTCAGCAGTTTTGCCAGGTTACGTTCCTGGTTTCAAATAAGCTAAAGTTTATCAATATAGTAGCTCTTTTCCAGTCTTATTGACCAAAGCACTTTCTCACACCGCTGCTTTGTCTGCAGCAGCTGCCTTGCTTTCAGTCTGTAACATCTTCATACTTTCCCCATAGCATAGTTCTATCTTCCTTTGTAAAAGCAGCTGCCCTGCTGCCACTGCACTTATTATGATTGGTTAGATGCTGTCAGCACCACCTCTTTCACGTGAACACACGGGGGAAACCCGGGGTTAACTTAGCGAGCTGATAACCAGTTTTGTGTGACCGCTAAGTCTGATTAATGATGTTACGTTAAGTGAATACAGACAGCTGAAAGATAAACCGGGTATGTTGAAATCACTTTGCAGTACAGGGCTTCTCTCGTCTGTGATCCTCACAAAGAAAGAAAGTACACAGTTACCATTAGACAAACCCTATCTCCATATTGGACATAACTGATATTTAGGTAAGAAGTGGCTGTTGCTCTACGTGTGTAAATGTGCACAATTTACTTCGGAGATGATCAGCAACCCTGCTGTCGTATGATGCTGCTCATTTCATGAACTCAAATGAAAGACTGTGTAGCTGCTCGAAGCAACAATTAAACCTTCAGCTCCCGCTGAAGTTGGGCTTGGTACAGTAACTTTGGTAAGGAAATAGCTTTAATAGCTACCGTCTGGTGTTCTAAATCTGGTTGCATCGCTATTAAAGATGCTGGGCTTAAATTCACCTGCTGTGTTCTAGTAGAAAGGCCTCCAAATGTGACACCTTGGGGAAAGGATCTGAATGCTGGACACTCAGAGGTAGAGTTAAAAATTCAAAATCCAAACCTTTATTTTGAAACAAGCAGCGCTCAGAATCATGAAGCTGACAGCAAGCTATATAGATCCAAAAGAGGAACAGAAGAAGTTAAAGTCTGTGAAGCAGTCCAAAAGGTCAAACACAAAGAGATCAACAGTAACGCTGCAAAGTTCAAAAGAAAACCCTGGGAATGCATGGGGCGCTAGAAGTCTTGAACAAACTCAGTGAGACAATCTGTTAAAGTACGAGGGAAACTGAAAGGCAAGTGCTAGTAGATAGGACACAGGAGTTTTATTGGGGAAGAGGGAGCAGGTATGGAACACAGGTGACATTAATCAGGCCAGGACAAACAAAAAAGGATGGAAAATTACCAATGGAAGGGAAACTGGCATTAATAGACAAGAGCCAAAGATTACAAAATAAAACAGGAAATAATTTCAACTAAAACATAACAGTTCAAAAACCCCGACAGGCAGCCTCTGGGGTTAAAAAAAAGCCCCAAATATATAGTCTTAGTTTTGAATAAGGCTTAATATTTTCCTTCAAACAACCAAGGACTGAAGTTTTCATCAAATTTGACTCAAACAGGTATAAATAGTGCATTTGTGGGGGACTGTTTTCACATTTAAAGTGCTCAAGTTAGTTGTTATAGCAGCTGGACCTCTGTGTTGGACTGAGTCAAAATAAAATGCCCATTTTCAGGGGGATGATTGTTGACTTTGGTTTCTTTATGGAATTTGTTAACAGTAAAAATGTTACCACAGCTGTCCTGCGTCTCTGTGACGACATTTCAAGTATACTTTCTACATCCACTGAATCAGCTCCTCTGTGGATTACAAATCCTGGTGTCACCATTCGTCACTCCTTACATCCGTCACTATGTGTAATGTATTGCTTAGAATACTTTGAATCATCCTCTCTGACCCCTAATTGCAAATGCCTTGTTTGCTGCATGTTTCATATGCTACTGGGAATGTATACAGTGTAGATCCAGAGCTGCAAAAATAGTTTTAGACAGAAGCAAAAACTGGAGGTAAACGCCATTAATAGTGAATTTGTTTCTATTCTGACCAGCAATCTAAATATGTGTCAAGCACTTCCTGGGAATACCTTCATCTCACAGGCTCACACACAAAACAGACACAAGAAGTAAGACTGAGACACACAAAGTGATGCAGAGACACACACACACACACACACAAGACACAAAAATAAACATTCAACTGTGCATACGTTGCACACAGGCAGTGGCTGCGCTTTTCCTGCCTTAAGCACTTACTGTCTTATCTGCTTGGCACTTTACTTCTCATTTATGTTTTAATATCCAAGAGCCTTTTCACTTAAAAGCTCCAAATGTTTACAAGCAGCTCCATATGATGTCATCCCATTTAAAAATGACCCAGAGGGAAAGATCCCCTTGCAGCAAATCTCATTTTATGACATTAGTCATATCCTTTAATTACTCCAGTGCCCTCGGTGCTAAATGAGCAATTACTTCAGAACACTGTTGCATTTAGCACGGCTGCTTCATGTGTTTGTTGAAAGTTCAGAGGGGTTTTCATATTTTTCCGCATAATTTCCATCCACTCCATTCTTGATTTTTACTGTATGCAGCAGACTTAAAATCCTATCCCCATCAGATTATATGAGGTAAGGAGGAAAATACCGTAGCACTTATTTTTAGGACTCTCCCAAATGCTTGTAGAGAAGCAGTGCAGGATGAGCGGAGAGATTACGGCTCAGTGACTTCAGATTTTTCCCTGCTGCTGCTGATTGCCAGTGTTGTCTGGAAAGCATCCTGCGGGAAGCGTGCGACTCACGGATATTACACACAGACTTATTACCCTTGACAGAAGAAATGAGATGAAAAGAGAGAAATAATAGTGAAAGCGCTGCTACCTCGGGGTGGAATAACACACAGCCAGCAGGCAGTGCTGGTTTCCTCTCTGATTGGAGAAGATTGCATAATTCTAGTGGTGCCCTTGTTGTGCGTCGTTCACCCGTCAAGTCCTGTGTGCATGTGTGTCTTTGTGTGTGTGTGGTCTGTGGTTTGTTGTTTACTTGTATGGTATGTTGATGCATGTGTATATTTTTGCATTAAAGTCTGTTTTCTTTTTTTTAGCTCTTAGTTCCTGCACATTGCTATTTGCACTCTCTCGACAAAGCTGCAAACGCTTCCTTAAAAATTGCTGATTTATTATCCATAGTTCATCCAGCTTTAGTTAATGCTGATCAATTAAGTCATCTTTTACAAGACAAGTGAGATTTATACAATGTAACTGAAAAAAATGTAAAAAAAGAAGAGCTATGTCCCTGCCGCCTTTAAACGGGAACCTGCTAATAAACCAAAGTCTTTCTAATACAAAAACTGTCCCAATCAATGGCTGAATCTTCAGTATAAGAGCTTCACAAGATGTGCACACTAAGTGTGGAAAACATTATTGAGAAATTTGAAATTCAGATGATCTGTGTTTAAGTGAATTTATATTAAAAAATTAGATGCAATATTTCCAGTGTTTCATTTAATGGCACCCAACTGAGGGTTAGATTTGAATTAATTTGCATTAATGTGCAATTTCTTTATGAAATTATGTGAATTATTTTGGAAAAAATGCACAAAAGCTGGAAAAACACTGACTTACAGCTATCAACCTCAAAGAAATTACATATTTAGCCTGCAATGCTGCTGCAATGTTCACCCGAAAAGCTATTACATTGAAAATTGAAAGTTTTAGCAAATGGTTTGTACATTCAAAAGACATGGATCCATTTGAAGCTGGATTTTTGAACAAACTTAAGTTCACTATTCTCTCTCCATTAAGGCCTATTCTTGCATCCATAAACTCATGAGGAAAATACCTCGGCCCTTAACTCCATTTTTTGGTCATAACTTAGGAATTAATTTGCTCATTAAAAATTTCTAATTAAAAGTTGTCATAACTTAGGAACAGAGGGGGTGGGGGGGTTGATGTAGATATAAGCTTCAACTTCACACTTTGGGAGAAGCATACAACTTTAAGGTCGTTATTCTGGCTTTCCCATGAATAAAGATAACTGCAGCTGAGTGTGGCGCGATTAAAGCATTAAAGCTGTGAGATGCAAAACCAAAACAATTAACCAAAAACATTCCCAAAAGGACAGGGAAATAGTGCTTACCTAGCAGAGAGTGAATAGCCAATTAAAGTGCTGCCATCAGAAGCCAGTCTTCACATTAAAGACAGAATGCACTGCATCTGATTGTAATCGGTCTGTTTGCCTCCTGATTTGTCAGTGTGTAATGGACTTGCTTCAAACAAGGTCAGTGGCGACATGTAACCTCGATCAGGAGAATCGAATCTAAGACAAGAGTGAATCATGCTAACAACTGAAGCAGAAACACCACGAAGGGCAAGGTGATAAAATGTTTACCACGTGGAAGCTTCAGAGAGAAGGAGCTAACTGTGTCCTTGAACGTGTGAAACAGTGACTCTGTCTACTCAAAGAGGCACCTTTGTATTTCTAACAGACCCATGGCCTCTGTGGGGAGGAGGGGTGTCAATGAGGGATCAATATAGTATCACATGAAGAGGACCAGGATTCTTATCATCTGCAAACAAAAACAAACCTTAACTCAAAGGAACGCCTTTCCTTTGGCATTTTATTCATACTTGTGTAAGAACGCATGAGGAGGCTTGTGTGTTTCTTTCAGAACACCACGTGATGCAAACTTGGAAGCTTTTTCAGTTCATCAAAAGGATCTTCAGCAGACCGTATCTTGAACGTGGCTGCAGAGCAAAATATATTCAGTCTGGATTAAGCTGAACACATTGTTCCACCAGCAGATCACATCCCATGAAATGTCTGGGATTAAGATTGTGTGTGTGTGTGTGCGCGCATGGTTCTCACTGCCATTTTTCCTAATTTTACCAGATATTTGGACGGGTACATGTATTTTTTCACAAAACTCCTTCACACCCATGTGGTGAGCACAGGTCTAAAACACTGAACGCTTGTGGCTACCTCGGACCGTATTGTGGTTACCTGAGAACCCAAGCCAAAGCCATTCCCCTGGAGATTTACAGTCTACCCAGGCATACCTGGTCTCTTATAAGTAGGCTAGTTTCATATTTACACCTTTCTTTCTACGTGGTTACATTAAGCAGCCATCAAGAGTAAGAAAGGAATTTTAACACATTTCACCACTCTGTTCCTGCTTTCCGTCATGCTATGTCTCCCTCTATGATCACTCGCTCAGGATACATATGGTGGCCATCTGGCCTGGCAGAACACTCATGAAGCCTAGTGTGGGGCAGCACTACTGTGATCCATGTACAGTAACAACATGATTAACCCTTTATGGCAATAAAGAGTGTGTTTATGTCAGGCTGTTTGATCGTCTCCTCTTTTACTTTTATTCTCTCATCTAATTGTCACTCCCAGTTAAATAAGAGGTCAGATTAAATTTTTTTTGAAGACATATGTGTAAGTGTTGCCTAAAGCGTCTGTTTCCTAAAACAAAGCTCCACTGTCACCGTATGTTATCGGCATGTGAAACCAGAAGCCAGTGTTCCTGCAGAGCTAGAGTATGTTTAGAGACGTGCACTTCCTCGTGCGTCCCTCCGAAATAGATTTAAATGCAGGGTAGGAGCTACACAGCATTCCTGCCCCACTGCTCTAGTCAACTCTGAGAGTCAGCAGATCCAAACTACTACTACAATTACTACTACTACTACTATTACTACTACTACTACTCAAATCAAAGAAAGCAACACTTTAAGCACAACTTACATGAGGGACATATTAAACAAATATGTAGGACTGCTTTCTTGCATTTGCACAATATCTCCAAAAATTAGAAACGTCTTCTCAAAGTGATGCTGAAAACTAGTTCATGCATTTATTACTTCTAGCTTAGACTACTGTAATCCATTACTATCAGATTGTCTTAAAAGCTCCCTGAAAAGCCATTTAGTTGATCCAAAATGCTGCAGCTCGAGTACTGACAGGGACTAGAAAGAGAGAGCACAT
>VUQK01032134.1:0-12462 GCA_015106715.1 Bujurquina vittata
GCTTTTTACGCGATTTCTGCAAACTCATTAGTAGAAGGAAAAAGCACTCTCTTTAAATGCATGCTATATAAGTGTAACTCTTCTGGATTATATGCAATAATGATCACTATCATTAAGGAATGATTTAGAGTTCTGCATTGGTCCTACGTACATAACTAACACGTACCTCGAGAAATATAACTACATGTACACAAAGACTGAGATTACTGCCTTGGCCTCAGAGGTGCTTTTTGGTTACATACGTGTGCTCCGTCACTTAATTAACAAGCAGGAGCAGCATTTAGCAGTTAGCATTAGCTTGCTAATTAGCATTAGCGTCACCCCCCGCCGGGCTGAAAAAAATTTCTGGCTAGAACCCTGGTACTAGATTACAAGATATTCACTCTTCTTTAAGTGCCTTTAAGAAGTCAATGAGTAATCGTGTTAAATAATCATGATTTCAATATTGACCAAAACAATTGTGATTACGATTTTTTCCCCCATAATAAAGCAGCCTAATTAAAGCTATAATATGGAGCAGTTCTGTTTGTAAATACAATCGTATTCAAAGTCTTCTGCAGGACACCTTGAAAACTTATGGTTATGCTATAACCTGTGATTTCATGGTCCCGGACCAGCATTCTGATGCATGCAGTAACATCTTCTTTAAGGCTTTCACCAGAAATTAAACTTATATCTTTCAATAAGAAAAATCTGAAAACAAGATGGTGCATCATTTTTTTTTTTGGTATTGTTAGGTACTGTGGGCAGAGTATGTACCAAAACTGCAATTCTTACAGAAGTGACGGGCAGCATATACTTAAAACATTTCTTTTATATCCTTACATGCTGAAGAAGAAAACAAGGAAAATGAAGTAGGATGCCCACAAGCACAAGAAAAACTATACATGGCACAGCAAAGGCTGCATGTGGAAGATGGTGACTATTGCAGCTTCTGCAACAGCTATATACCAGCTCAGTGATAAGAATGGCACCAAGCGTCAGGCATGGAAATAAAATTTTTTTTAAAAAGATGGCAGGGCCCTGATCGGCTGCTACGGTTCATGTAAATATCGAAGACTTAAAGACGAACAATACAGTGAATTTGCACGAATGTGCAGCATAGATCTCACAGACCTATATATATATAACTGTCAGGACCTATTGGATTTCTGGGGGGGGACTCATAGATGCATCCACTCTGGAACTTTGGACTGCTGCAACGGTGGCAACGAGCAGCCTGTAATGCAGCGGAGCCTCACTCCAGTGTTGTCAAAGGCAGTTCTTAGAGAACAAATTGAACTATTTGAGGCTGGACGTAACAACAAAATGGGACTGCTGTATCACAATCTTTACCAAGACATGGCTGAATCCATCTATTTCTAATGAAGCTGTTAGCATAGAAGTGCATAGAGCGGGCAATGTCAACTGGTGGCCCACGGGCCACATCCAGTCCACCAGAGCTTTCCCCTGAATAGTACTGCCACAGGTACTATACACCAATCAATCATGTCACATCATAAACCATAAAATACCTGTCCCAGAATGGTTTGAATTATTAAAAGCCTCCAAATCCCACTTCCCATTGCTCGTAAATGGCTCCATGTCCTTAGAACCAATCAGAATGCCAGATTGGACCATGTGACTATTTTCAGCACAGTGCTGCAGTGTGCAGCTGACTTTTGTTGGTGATCAGATTATAAACACAGTACAAAATAAACTAAAATACAGGAAATCCTAAGGCCAGCAAAACTGTCGTGGATCCTCTCAAGACAGAAATTAAAACGTATGCAAAGATACAGACGTGAGTGGGGAGACGCGCATCCACGGCTGAACAGCGTCAGTGGGGAGTTTAATGCAAACTGTAACGAGTATTTTCAGTGTGCACGGCGGGCTGTCTGATATAAGGTAGTATGGATCAGGAGAGCAACACTGCAGAAACACCAGAGCTCAGGAAAGCCAGGCCTTCGGCGTCGCAGTTCGACATACCACAGTCATCTCTGGAGACTGATATATAGAACATTGTTATTATTGATTCAGACACACTAAAGACGACTATTGTGGTTTGGTTACGGTCACCATTATATATACCGTCACGACATGGCAACAGTTTTGACAAATATGTAAAAAACACATTTTTATATAAGTTACATACTGCAGCTTTGACAGTTACATTAACTTCTTACCTTATTTACTTTATATTTTAAAAGTTCATTATTGCACACTCTACACAAACACATCAGATTAGGTGCTAGTGCTACTGTCATGTGCTACTTGTGTGTAAGTTGTGTTTCAATGTACTTTGTTATATCATTTTCTAAATAGGGATGCATGTAATGTAGCCTTGCAGCAATCTTTCTCAATAAAGTCTTCATTGCAAAAAAAGTATTTAATTTTATGTATGTCTAATTGCTTTCTTCATCACGCGTTTACAAAAAAACACAACATGAAATGCGAGTCGGACAACTTGGTTCATTTTAGTCATGGCCTGAGAAGCTGCGGTGGGCGTCCCTATTTGAATTTGTGAAAAATGGCAACCCTACCGCTGAGTGAAAGTAAAAACACACCTATAACCCACTCAGACGATCTCTGACGGCTGATGTTTGGTTTATTTCAGCGTTTCATTTGTTCCTGAGCAAATCAGTTTGGCTGAGATTGCAGTTAAGCACCATAAAGGGATAGTTTTATTCAACATTAATGTCTTACTAAAAACATCACTCATCTGTATTGCTTGATGTTGAAATGTGTTATACTTGTTTTAACAGCTTATTTTGAGTTAAAGATAGAATTAAATAAACCACAAAAAAGGGCAAAAGGTCAGGCTCCATTTTAACAGCTTCCTTTCCACAGCTGTGCTTCCCATTGTTTTTCAAAGGACGCAGACCCTGAATTTGGGGGAGGGGTCACAAACAGACTGACAGGTCAGCAGCAGACGTGCAGGCCAGGCCCAGAGGGAGAATTTTTCATTTTAGACTTCGACTCATTTTCTTTCTCCATCTCATAAGCGAACTATTCAATCAGATTTTTTAAATAAAAAATAAAATAAAAACTAATGGTTACAATTTCAAGCAGTTTCAAGGACTATATCCAAAATTCAAGCACTTTTCAAACCTTGAAAACACAATATTAAAATCAAACCATTTGCAAGGATTTCCAGCACCCATGTGAATGAATGATAGCTGACCTACAGCTAAATTAATTTCATTTCAATATATCACATTTTGTACCAGTAAAACATTAGACAGCAGAGCGCTATAGGCCAACGGGTCTCTTGTTCTGTTTCCTACTAAAGTAAGAAAGCATTACAAGACAAAGCAAACGCTTTTTTTAGCTTATACCTTAGCATGTGTCTTATTGTATTTTACATTACTGTACTTGTGTGATTAATTATTGTTGCAATGTAAGAACGTTTTTCTTTTTAAAAAAATATGTGATTTTAATATGGCACATGAATACACTGAAAGGGTTTGTGTTTTTGGACAGATGTATGCAGCTGAACTAAAAACACTGGTTTCCATTTTAGAAATTGCAATGAGAAGTACATTTTAAAAGACCTAGGCTTTTTACACCCTTGAATATTTATTGCTGCTTAATAAGAAAAGTATTTAACAGATTACTCAATCCATAGAATACTACATTACTAAAATAATTGATCACTGCA
Source organism: Bujurquina vittata (assembly GCA_015106715.1). Lineage (NCBI taxonomy): Eukaryota > Metazoa > Chordata > Actinopteri > Cichliformes > Cichlidae > Bujurquina > Bujurquina vittata. The sequence goes on from VUQK01032134.1 coordinate 3,641, forward strand.
GCTCTAGTTATTAGGCTACTCACCAACCATTCCAACATGTAATTTAATTTTAAACTATCCACAACTTTAAACTAAACTGTTCTTAACTCTTATTGATGTGTACATGGTTGTTTGGTTAACTCAGTGTGTCTCAAACTGTGGGTTACAGGGTCATGACAGGTGGGGTGCGAACGACCTGGGAGAAAATGGCTGAACAAGGAAATTAGCATACGTTAGCAGTTATATCTTCTCCGTCTTTTGTGTACATGGAGCCATCATCCTGCTTCGCCACCAATAATGAAAAATAGCCCATTTCTGTGGTTGCTCTTGCAGTATGTTTTAGGTCATTATATGCTTGCACTGGGAAGTGATGTCGGATCAGTTTTGCAGCACAGTGCAGAAAAAGTGATCTGAGGCCCTTTTTCCACTGACTGTGTGCCCATTTGGACATTGTTGTAAACCCGCTGTATTTATATTCTTATAGGTGTCTCTAGACTGTAGATTTTGAGAATGATACACCTAAATCCTTGAGTGTTTTTGACTTGGTTAGATGTTGTGAACGATGGAAATAATTCTGTAATTATGCACTTTAGTTGTCTTCTGTGACCTAAAGCTGAAAGACTGCACTGGAAAAAAATTTTGATTGTTTGATTTAAAATCCACCATGGTGCTGTACAGCGGCAAAACTATAAAAAGTGTATTTGTCCAACTAAGCGTGGACATAATTATAAATTAGTTTATCTGCAGATGGGTAAATTTTACACCAGTAGATTTTCAGAGATCTCCACTATTTTGCTCCAGTTAACAAAGGCTTAACCGTGACTTGATAAAACAAACAAGCCTAACAAGTTTTATGGTTTTCCTTTTTCAGAAAAAATTAGAGATATTAAAGAACTTTCCTTTTAGACAAAATCAAATATTTTAGAAAATAAAATGCACCTTTTGGCCCATTAAAGAGATGGGCTTCTTTTAGTCATATTGGAACTGCAGTTGAAAATGTATTGGTGCACAATGATGAAAGATTTCGTTTCGTTGGTATCACAAACACGCAGCAAAAAGCTTGTGAAGCAATAAAGTGAAATCATTTTTTATAGAATACTAAGTCCAGTCACGAAAAACAGTATGGATGCACCCCTACTATTGCTAAAAATAATTACAACCACACAACAGTAATAAATTGGAGATATGTTGCAAACGTAAACGCTAAATGAAATAATAAAGCCTTAAATTAGCTTTAATTTTAGCCAGACAGGGAAAAATTCGCAAACTTCGCATTATCTATCATTACCTTAAACCCTCCAAAAGTTTGGTTGGTTAGTGGAACTCGTTTACGATAAACAATGGACAATAGTGTGGCTTGATTTGCTAACATAACCAATAATGCAAAACACGCACAAATAAACAATAAAGATTACCAGCAAAAGCTCGAAAGTGAAGACAGATCATTTCCACGATCGCAGAAAGTGCAACAAAAGTAGATTTTTACAAAATTATCTGTGTTTTAAGGCTGTACGTATCTTGGAATGTTAGCTGACGCTAGTTAGCCAGAAAGCTAACAGCATTAGCTCGCTTTTTATTTTTTACTTTTTTTACTATGAGAATTGGGTAGTAATGAACCCAAACACACAGAATACATCGATAGCAAAGATAATCCTATGGCTTTAATGTCAAAAACAGCAGCTGTGATTCTATAAAACAAAGACTTACTTCTCAGACGCTGAACCGACGTTTAACTGAGCCAATCAGCTTCCAGGCAGACGGATAGATTGAAGTTGTCAAAGCTGCATATTTCTTTCACTTTCAACACAACTACAACACTAAACACCAACGTTTAGTGGTGATCTTTGATTTATTTCTTTATGGGTAATGATGAGGACGGTTCACCTGTTCAATACTAAGATTTAACCACAAAGTGTCTGCGGAGAGCTACCCCAACGTGACTCCATCAGCAAAAACAATGACACTTCCTTCTGCAGTCTTTCAGTATAAAATCCTCCTTTCCACAACTCCAAACACACCAAGGACTTTATCAATTGCGAAGTATACGCGAAAAAAATATATTACGATGAAATTAGCTAAAAATAAAGCAGCAAAGCAAGCAAAACTTTCACATATAATGCAAGGCACCACCGAGCATATATGTCACAGAACCTCTGTGTCCAACAGATTTGTTAGACAAATTATATCAGTTCATGGAAAATGTAGTTATTAAAGTCATAATAATGTATTCACTACTATATATTTTCCACTGGAATGGAACGACTTTGAGTTTTATTTTCTCAGACTTTTAACAACTTTGTTTTATTTTGGTATTGCTTGATGTATTTTGTAGCTCTGCGTCCGTGTATATCACGTGGCAAGTCTACGCGGAAGTAGCTGCACAATGGAGCACACTGCCAGTTGTAAAGACCAGTCAATAAAGACAGGGCTCTTTAATTGTCTGACAGAGGCGTACCGATGTTTTCTTGCGGGAACGTGTCCTGAACAAAGTGCTGCCGATGTGGCGAGGATGATAGATTCCGGGTTTCGTGCACTGGTGCCCGATAAAGACAGAGAGGGTTCTCCTCCAGAGTACTGCAATGAAAACATTGTGGAGCGGACCTGCATCTTTATGTCTTTCGTAGAGAGGATTTCCAGTGTGACGTCTCAGGCCCTGCCTTCAAACGTGACGTTTTATTGTGTGGAGGTCCTGAAGGTGTTGTTTGAAGACATGGATCTTATGCCACTTCTTGTAAGTACTACCCCTGCTCAGGGGGAATAAAAACGCACTGTTGTCCAGTAAATGATGTCATTACTGAAAAGCTCACTATTCCACAGGTCTACCATTTCCAAGCTGAAGATCACATTATCTCACATCTGGCAGCAAAGACAGCATCAAAGTGTGTTTTCTACCTTATCCAGAAATCTGTAAGTAGTCGTGTCTGTGCGCATTAATATTAAACGAACGATGGCTGGGTGGCTGACAGCCATAGCCGGTGTTGTGCCAAAAAGCGATCGCCTGTATTTAAACGGCTGTAAATGACTTATAATCTGTGAAACATATGTCAAACATATCTCTCAGGTCATTTGAGTGAGAAGCATTTTTATCCCAAGGCAGAAGCTTCAATAAGTTTTCAATAAGTGATTTCTATATATTCGTTTTTTAATGTCATTGACATTAAAAATGTCTTTTTAAACAGAAGTCTGGCCAAGAGGGCTGCAGAAATTACAACGCAGGTACAATAACGCAGACTCCGAAAGATTCTTGCAAAACAGTTTATCTCTTCATTTTATAAATAAGCACTTCATAGATCATGTTGACTGCACTCTATTTACCAATATAAGCTAAGACATTACACATAAAAACACATAGAAACATCAGAATCAGAATTTATGGCAGATGGTCATTTTTTTGGCGCAACACTGGCTCTGACCATTTCCGTGCCCTAGGCGAGTTGACCCCACACACCCCGATCTGTATAACTGTGGAAGAAACATATCTTATAAAGGTTTATGTACTTTACACACATACACACGTCACACAACAAAATAAATTAACAATAAATACCTTAAGCTTCTACAGGCCTCTCAAATACATAAAATATCTAGGACAGGACAAATAGAGGAGATTTACCTGTTACTGTCTGTACAGTATAAGCAAAGCATGTAGCTGCAGAAGACAGACTGCTACAAACATATTATGAACCCTGTGCAATCTCAAGTTCTGACCCACTGAAAACACTTGTCACGTGAAGAAACAAAAAATGGGACCAAAGTAGTAACACCATCTTCAAGAACAGGGAAGCACACGTCTGTGTCAACATTTTTGTTATCATCAAAATTTTCATTTAATTTTTGAATTAAATTAAAAATACACACACACATACATATATATATAAAAATTCTCTTCTTGCCCTGTGGGTGTATTTTTCCTCCATGCGTGGGTCCTCTGCCAGAGTCCTGGGAGCTTGAGAGTCCTGCAGAGTATCTCAGCTGTTCCAATGACTGTGCTCTTCTCTTAAGAGATCTCAGATGTTGTTGATGGAATCTGCTGGAGCCACTCTCCCAGTTTGGGGGTCGCAGCCCCGAGTGTTCACCCTACTACACTGTTACCTTCAGCGTCCACACCCTCTCTAGCTTTTCTCTCAGCTCTTGGTATTTCTCGAGCTTCTCGTGTTCCTTCTTCTTGATGTTGCTGTTGCTTGGTATTGCAACGTCTATCAGTACGACCTTCTTCCTTTGTTTGTCCACCACTAATATGTCTGGTTGGTTAGCCATCACCAGTTTGTCTGGAAGCCCCACCGGATCTTAGGGTGGTCATTCCCAACCACCCTTGGGGGTGTATTCCATTTTGACCTTGGGACTTCCAGCCCATAATTAGCACAGATGTTCCTGTATACTATGCCAGCCACTTGGCTATGGCATTCCATGTCTGCCCTGCATGCTAGCATCTTGCAGCTTGAGAAATACCAGGGGCTGAGAGAAGAGCTAGGATGTGGATGGTGAAGGTAACAGTGGTCTCCGTGGTATTCTGAAGATTCTGGGCAGTGACCCCCAAACTGGGAGAGTGGCTCTACCAGATTTGAGGAACAACATCTCTGTCCAGAAGACCGTTGTCTCAGGAACAGCTATGATACTGTGCAGAACCCTCAAGCTCTCAGGCCCCTGGTAGAGGACCAGAGCTTGGAGGAAGACAAAGGCAAGTAGGGAATTTATGCACTGTCTCTGAATTAAATGAAGTGTAGCAATGAATAGCAAGTCATTGAGCCCTATTTTTATTTACATTTTGTATAGCATCCAAACTTTTTCGGGAATTATGGAATTTAATATTTGTTCATCTTATATTTATTTCCCTGCAGAATGGCTTCTTTTTGCCATATTTGTTGACAATGGAAACAAAATTAAGCACAGCACTATTAACGGAGGGGTGACTTACAAGTAGCTGTCTCCATCTCCAGACAAGCTTCATTTTGTTCTGGATATTGATTGATTCTACAGTCTTTCTCTAAATAGTTGTATTTAGTTATTACTTTTTTAACAGGCTAGCTTGTAATCTGTAATCTTGCCTTCACTAGTTTCGATAGCCTTTATCAAAAGGCAGAGTGCTTTTCCTGGAACCTTGCTTAGTTACTTACTTAGTGTTTAGAAGTTTGCTATGTACACGTCATCACAGTCAGCTTTGTCTCTAAAGCTTGTCTGTTAAAATAACTTAGGTTTAATGCCCATATACAGCCTAATTTGATCTTACATAGGACAGAGCAATAAAACTAAAAAAGCTCAAAACCATATTTCACATAAATGCATGTACATTCTAAAATGTGAACATCTTACAGCCATTCATCTCAGTTGTAGATCAGTGAAACGCGATTCATTCTTAAGCACATACAACACAGTGTTTGCTTCCTGGTGCAAAAAAAACATGTTTCCATCCCTGTCCTACAAATATCTGCATGTACAAGAAAGATCAAGGGTTAGAAATTTCAACTGAAGGATGGGTTGTTTTTGTAGAAGTACACAGGACATGAATTAATACTCAGTCATAAGCAGCTTATTGTACTATGTTTGTTTGTGTGTGTCTGTATATGTGTATGTATCTGCTTAAATGTCTCAGGGAACCATCAGTCCTGTCTGGCAGAAGAAATGCGAACAGACATTTCAGAGCTCAGCCCCTGGTCTTGAACTAGACGCTTGTCTGTGGTCATTGACTGATGTCTCCAAAAAACTTCTCAAAGGAGCTCATCGAGGTAAACAGTGCTTGTGCGTTTAAAGGGGACCTGTTCTTATTTTCTGTCATATGTATGTACAGTTGTGCTGAAAAGCTTACATATGCTGGCAGAATTAGATAAATTATTTTTGCCCAGAGAATACGAATGATAACACACAAACTTTTCTGCCTCATTTAACATCAATGGCAATCTTTTGTGGTAGCTGTGGATTATTAGTGCATTATTTGCTCGGATGGTAAAGCTGCCCATTCTTTTTGGAAGCTCCAGTAAATTCACCAGAGCTGGAGGCAGACTGAGACCTTCACTTTTTTCTGCTGTAGCCAATGACAGGTTAACGTGGGTTTGTGTTTGGATCATTGTCATGTTGGAATGTCCAAGTGCATCCCATGTGCAGCTTCTGGGCTGATGAGTGCTAGTTTTCCTCCAGTATGTTCCAGTAACATGCTACATTCATCTTGCCTTCAATTTTGACCAAATTCCCTGTGCCTGTGTAGCTCACACATCCTCAGAGCATCAGCGATTTGTGTTTCACAGTAGGGATGGTGTACTTTTCATCATAGGCCTTGTTGACTTCTCTCCAAATGTAGCATTTATGGCTGTTGCCAGAAACTTCAGTTTTGCCCTCATCACTCCAAATAACTTTGGCCTTGAAGTTTTGAGGCTTGTCTCTGTACTGTTTGGCATCCTGCAAGCAGGCTGTTCTATGGCGTTAGCACAGTAATGGCTTTCTTCTGGGGACTCGACCATGCAGCCCATTTTCTTCATGTGCCTCCTTATTGTGCACCTTGAAACAGCCACACCATATTTTCAGCGACTCCTGTATGTCAGCTGAAGTTATTTGTGGGTTTTTCTTTGCATCCCAAACTATTTTCCTGACCGTGGCTTGGTTTCAACAGAATCGGTCATTTTCCACTTCTTAATTGGAGTTTTAACACTGCCGACTGACATTTTCAATTCCTTGGCTATCTTTTTAATATAATTTTCCTGTTTTGTGGAGGCATCACTGTGTCAGCCACGTGCGGTGATCAAAGGTTGACACTGAAAAACAAAGGTGAGCCAGATCAAATCGAATCTGCTTCCCTGTCCAGCGCTCCGATGTCGATCCACCAGGGGAACACTTGAGTCTGCCTGCGGAGCGTCGCCTTGTAGACTATGATAGCTCTGATGAGTCCGATCCTGAGAACACACAGGTTTCTGAGCTTCAGATAGTGGCATCTGTATGTGAGAAATGCGCATTTACGTCCTTGAGTGGGAACCAGTGTGAGTCAATAACAGCCTCACTGAGTGAACCTGACTCCACCCTGGAAACGAGTCCAGAAAGCTTATTACAGCCGGTGTGGCTTAGTGAGCAAACGTCATGCACAAACATGACGACTCTGCCACGGCAGCTTACAGCTGACGTATCAGCCAGAGCAGTCCTCTGCGTGTCGGCGCTCAGAGAGGTGGTGACGAGGCTGCACACAAAGAAACTTTTCCCATACAACCCTTCTTCACTCTTAAAGCTCCTGGCACAAGTAGAGAGCTGTTACCAGAAATCATCACAATTCAGTAGATCATGAGGATCAATCATTGTGTTTGATTTTTTCAGTATAATGTACTGCATATGTGACATTCTGGAAATAGACATATTTTGTTTTTTAATGAAAAGAATGAAATGAACCCCTTTGCCACAGTCAGTACCTGAAATGGGTGATTATAAAGGTAATGGGAATGACAAATATCAAACCTCAAAGAAAAATGTGTCCAAAGAGTTTCATTTGAAGTCGATCTTCCCTCCACAGCACATCCAAAACCACCCGACCTCATCTTGCTCTGAATTCTTACTATTGACTCTTAGTCCCTTCAGTGCAGTTGCAGATGTGTTTCTGCAGAATCGTTTTAAGGAGATGCAGAATTACCAAAGAGTTCGACCATCAAAAGCACGGTGTTCTAATTTACGTGTTCAAAGCCTTTTGCTTACGAGGAGAAGCCAATCAGAAGAAAGACGGTGATTTTAAAGAAGCAGCTGTGACTGTGACAAAGGTAATCACTCCCAAGAATTCAAAAAAATGCAGAATTTTTGTCCCATTTCATTAAATAAACATCTTTTTTTTAAAAAAAATAAAACCTATTCTAGTAAATTCAGGCCTTAATTACAGAATGTGAATTTGGACTGAATACATGTAGAACTTTTACATGCGTGTAAGCCGGAGTAGTTCAAGTACCCTGAAGCTTGTCTCTGATGGGGGCTTCTGTCAGTGACTTCGAGGTACAGCCTCAGTTTTAATGTTGCACTATAAGAGTTGCTGTGCAGTCTTCCAGCTGGAGAGCAGCTTTGTCAGATTTTAAACTGTGTGGGCTATTACATGTCAGGGTATTCTCTAATCTTAACAAAATACCCACATTTTAACTCTAAATGTAATGATGACATTCCCACTCAATTACTCTGCAGCTCACCACATTGTCCATTGTGATGACAATTCTTTTGAAGGAAAATTAAAAAGAGCGATCATATGAGATGGTTATCAATTATTTCTTAATTTTAAAAAAAAGTGTCCTCAGGAAATGTGCTGTGGGTTTATGGTTGGGAGATCTTCTATGTATATCTATCTAAGACGGGACAGAAAGCTCCGATGGATTCTTAGCTGAAAACAAGAACTTATGGTTTTTTTAGGAAAAAGATTCAACATCACACCATCCTCAGGCTCTGGTGAAGGAATACCCTTCTCCTTTAAACCACGTCTGTGCCTGTAGCCTGACCTCCCGAACAACCGTTATCTGTCAAAGTGTTTGCCTTTGGTCCTAATAAAAACGTGGAGGTACCTTACCATGTTAATAATTAAAGTAGAGTCTCATCAAACCTCCCCATTAGCCTAATGCTGAGTCCTGTCTGTTCACAGGCACCCTGAAGCACGCAAAATTTGCTAATAAAACACAGTTGTACTGCAGCAAGTATTTGTTTCTCTCGTTAACAACAACAAGCCTATTAGATACAGTATTTTGGATATTTAACAGTGTACTTAAAAGCCAGCATGAGTTTCAATATTTGTGGTCCTGGAGGGTTTGTTCCCGTGAAGAACTTGCCTTTTGCATATTATCAGGAGCACAGTACAAACAATGTTATTACATCCCTTGAGGGCAGGTGGTGGTGGGGGGGGG
>VUQK01032135.1:0-10331 GCA_015106715.1 Bujurquina vittata
ATATATTAGATATAAATTATTATATATATATATATATATATATATATATATATAAATATATATATATATACATACAGTTACAGCTTTGAATGGCCAGACAAGTGATTCTGCAAAACATCAGGATACAGTCAAGTTGACCTTTGACCTTTGGACATTAAAAAATACCTTCATCACATTCTCAAGTTACTCAAGCTAATGGCCGATAATGTCATTTGCGACGTCACGGCAAGCTTCATTAAACTGTAATCAGTTCCGTGCCCACAGCCGTCACCAGCCGGCTCGCAGATAAAAAAAGTTTCTGAATAGCGTGTCCTGTAATTCATGACAGCGTGAATGATCTCGTCACTGCTTTAGCAACATCAGTCAATGTGCATGAACTCGTTTCGGTTTACAGGGCAGCCTGCAGCGTAAACTGACCCTACAAATGTTCCTCAGAGCCAGTGTGTGTGGAGATGGGAATAAATTTATAGTTTATACACGTTATTTATGTGGTTATTTATTTCATGATATTTTTTATGTATTCAACATGTAATATTTTAGAATATAGCTAACTAAATAAATAACACATTTATTTTAAGTCAGAGCCGCTTAACCTTAGGCTCTGTGAGATCTGGTTTAATAGTTTCTCTCTTGCCTTTTACACTCACATCAAATATGAGGATTTTTTTTTTCATTTGACCTATGACCTCACACAGTATTAGAGTTCTCTCAGAGCTATGCTACATCCCATGCGCTGCAACATTTCGCAAAGCCCGCTTAGTTACTCAGTCCTTGTGCTGTTATAACCCAAGCTAATCAAGGTCCATTCATCTTTTCATGTGGCGTTCAGCAAAAAAGCAAATAATTTGTATGCTACCTTCTCATACCTTATAAAATTCAGAGTATTTTTGCCTTGAGCTTGAGCGCAAACACTGCTGAATAAATAGAGCTGCACGATAGTTTATTTTAAACGCTGTGGAAATGAAGTCAAAAAATAACTCATCAAAGCACACTCAGTTTTAGGCTCCTGACAGAGACGCTGTCCCACTTCCCATGACCCAGCTGAGAGTGATCACACCTGCGTAATGCACCAATCTCTAGAAAATCTTTCCATCCCCACCACGGCAGGTTTAAGGTGTTGATTACCAGGTGAGAGCCACCATTAAAATGGGTAAATCTTAAAGAACTTCATCTGAAAGCACTCCAATCATTATAATATCAGCATTGGTTTTTTTTTGTTTTTTTACAGTGAGATAACTTCTAAGTTTCAGTGTAAACCAGCTACATGCTTGGATGTCAACCAAAAGAAGAAAATGTACTGTTTTTACCTCCAGAATGAGGCGGAGGGCCGCAGAGCAGGACCACTCCTTGACCTTCACGTACTGATACAGAGCTTCTTTTCTGAGTCTTGAAGTTTTCCAAGTCTGCAAAATAAAAAACAAAAAAAAACCAGCAGTAAGTAAAATATTCCGCAAGCTGGAGGCTGTTACAGTTTATTAGCATACACATGAAAGTGCTGTCACGAACAAATTACTGTTTTTCTTACTGCTATGTTTTTCTTCCCCGTTACTCCTATTCAAGGTCACATTGTACGCAACCTAAAGCAGCGTGCAGCAGGTGGGGAAACATTCACAACAGGTTGCCCATTTATTATAGAGCTTACAGACATAAACACACCACATAGTAGCAGAAAGTTCATGGCCTACATTTCTCTAGACTGTGGGAAGAAACTGATGCGTTATCCTGTCAAACACAGTACTTGTAAACTCAGAGGGCCAGAGGTCAAACTCACGGTGTGTCATATTGCAGTGCAAGAAAAGACCCGTTCCGTCCTTATAAATGTGCAAGCAAATAATATACAAAAACATGAAGCTCTGCAGCTCTGCTGTTGTTCGGAACATTTTAAAAACGTAAAAAAAAAAACTTAAAAAAAATGCTTGAACCTTCAGCAACAACAAATTAAACATTTTCAGCAGTAAACAGCCTTTAGCTTTGCCTCTGGCCAAATCGCCCCCTATGTGTGTCTGTGCTGTAGATATCCAAATTCACTGTGATGCTGCCTCAAGTATCAGAAATAAGTTTAAATAAAGGCTTGCACCTGGGAGTTTTGGTGGAGGAAGACAACAATGAGTGAATTAAATAAGTACAAGTAGAATAAATCAGTGCTGGAAAGACAAGAAAGTTGTACCTGACTGAATGATTATACATCACACAAAGTTATTATTACAAGTCTAGATGCTCTGATATGACTACGAGAACAAATTATTTAAAAGTCTCACTTACTATTGTTAAAAACATGATAGTGTCGAGTGATTAATTAGAAATACAAATTGAAGAATAAAATCTGGATGAAAATCTGTGAATAATAATAATAATAATAATAATAATAATAATAATAATCCTTTGGGGACTGAACATTAGCATTAATCCTCCCATTCTACTGAATTGTCTTGCACTACAGTGGACCAAGTTTGTTGTAAAGGGCAGTGTGTCCTCTTACAAGGGTGGGCTGAAAAGTTAATAGGCTGACCACGATTCAATGGTCAAACTCATCATTGGTCCGATACTCTTCCCAGCCAAGTGTCTTTTCATTTTGGGGAACAGAAAATAGTCAGATGGTGCCAAATCAGGAGACTATGGAGGGTTATCAACCAGCTCAAAGCCACAGGTGAAACAGGACCCCCTTCATCAGTTTTCCAGGCTCTTTTGACTGGAATGCCTTTCACAGCTGCCTCAGCAAGTTCAGGCATAGTATTCTCCACTGATAATATGGCCTTTTTGAAGGCAGTCAATGAACACAATTCCCTTTGCATCCCCGAAGTTGGAGGCCATCACCTTCCCTGCCAATGACACCACCTTGGCCTTCTTTGGTTTGGGAGAAGACGGTGTTTCCACTGCATGGACTGCCGTTTGGTCTCTGACTCAAAGTGGTGAACCCAACATTTTTCTTGGGTGAAGAAATGTTCAAGAAAACAGTCTGAACACGCACCGAACGCAAACCTTTGAGATGCCAAGAACGTGATGCAGAATGTTATCAACTAGTTCAAGGGAGATGCCTGCAGCATTAGCTATCTGACTTACAGTTAATGTTTTCTTGGGTGCTGGCTGTGGCAGACGTCTGGACCTTGGGTCATCTTCAAGGCTCTCCCTACCCCTCTTGAATTCAGTTGCCAACTTTTGCACAGTTGATAAAGCTGGAGCATCATCCCCTAATGTAGCAACTATGTCAGCATGAGTGTCCTTGGGGGCTAACCCCTTTTTCTGCAGATATTTGATAACACCACAAAATGTCTGTTGTACTGCTTTTCCAAGCCCTCAATTCTGTATCCAATGTGGGTTTATGTGGAAACATGCAGTTGGAATCAGGAAAGGTTGAATTAAAGGCATGCCAAATGTAATTACTGTATGATAACTCCTTTAGTCAGCCTATGAACATTTCAGCCCGCCCTCGTATGTCACATCTTTAGACACACCCCTGTTGGGCACACAACAACAGATCGATGGAAGGAAACACTCACTTGTTGTCTCTTGGTGCTTACAAACCCCCTGCTTTGAGCTACAAGCCAGTCAGCTTCAACCAGAACATCCTCCCTTATGTGTGTGCATGTATGTGTGTGTTGCTTAATTTCTTTTCTTGGATTTATTTCTTTTGCATACTTGAGACACACTCAAGATAAGGAGAAAATGAAAAGAATGAGTCCTATTATGGTTCCCTGTGCCCTGCACTGGTAATTGTATGTTGAAAATAATGGATCTGAGTTAAGCATGAGCTGAATACATTATGAAAAAAATATAACAAAGCACCAAAATCAATAATGACACACACTCACAACCCCCCTAATATGAGTCAGACAGCAATCTGAAGCCTTGCTGCTAAGCGGAGAGGGTTGCTGTGGCAGGTCACACATGAGGGATTTTAATAGCTCTGGTGGTAATCAGGTTACCTTTCATTCATCAAACCTACCACCACCAAACCATACAAAGCTTTTGACACCAAAAGTACTGTTAAAACTGAACTAATTTTCCTTTGACAGCTGATAGAAACAATAGCAGGTCATAACCACTTCTGACAACTGGCTTCACTAACGGTGTGCAGAGCTCAGTAAAGATAATTCACACTTCTTGTGGAGGCTTAGGGTCTGCACTGGAGATACATATATTCCAATGGGAACTACTTAAATACAGATATTTGTAATAAGCACAAGAAAATATGGCTCTACTCATTCATTTAGAGGTTAACTGGAGACATAATTCAATTTAAATAGCTCCTTCTTGCTTCCTTTATTCCTGATTTTTTATATTTAGTATGAGGTCAGAGATCATTCATAAGTGTGATTTTAGCTACCGAACCGAATAAAAGACAGACAGCAAATTAATATTTTAAGAGGGCTGATATACTGTCTCAGATTTATCCATACATATTCTCCAAATTGGATTAATTAACCTTAATTAACCTTGTAATACGCAGTATATTGTCAAGTCAGTTCGAGCAGCGGTGCGGGCATGAGCGCTGTCTTTGCAGACCTGCTTGTCTCGAAACTGCAACCAATCCACTTTCAAATGAGATTACTGATTAGTTCAGCTCCAAGTGATCGAAATGTAAAATTATCAGGCTCAGTGATTTATGAAGAGGACTATGCTCCAGTTAATATATGTCATATTGGCTGCAGAACAAGTCAATTAAGAGGCTGCCTTTAATTATTTCTTGAAACATAAATCTCTTCTTAACCCAAGAGTACAGTTTAACTAATAGCAATTTGATAGTCTTAAGCTGTATTAAAAGAGCAATTCCTAATATTTTTCTACAGATTAATGCCAGATTTTGTCCTCTAGTGTCAACTGAATGTGTTTACGTCAAGAATATAAAAGTGATGTAAGAATTCCTACTTAAGACAGTTGAAAAAAAAAAACAACTGAATGAATACCTAGGCTAAAGTCATTCATAATAATTTTGGCTACAGATTTAAAGACGAGCACCAGATTTTGACTTAATACTACACATGCACCATCTTAAATAGTGTCTTCCCATTGTTCTTGTCTATAACTGCTGAAGCAAATGTGTACTGTGGTGGAGAGCGGTGAGCAAAAATCTGCAGCGAGACTTTGTTTTTGTTTTCCTCTCTGTGCCTCTGGGGCGATTGTACCTGAGCTCAGTGAGGCAGAGGAGGGGAGAAAAAGCATCTCGGGCTTCCCAGTGTACACACGCAGAGGACACTTCACATTTGTCCAAACAGACTTGTATGAGTCTACTGCTGAGAAAGCATAACAAAGTGAGGCGGAGGTCTGTGCTGCCTGTGCTGTGGCCAAGCTGCCAGCACAACTAGCTGTGTTGATTGTGTGAGAGCCCCCAGGAGTCACTTGGAGCGTTTGTTGCCCACTGGCTGCAGCAGAAACTGAGTCATGGGGCTGCATTGAGTTCTATCAAGGACTGTTTGTGTTTGTGTGGAGGGAGCATAGGTGTGTGACTGTGAAGGACACCAAACTCTAGGAGATAAGCTCACTGATGGAGCAGGAGATGCTGGCTCTTTGTGCAGTTTGTCTCTGTCATGCTGCTCTCCTTCTAAAAGTCCAGTCAAATTTCTCTTAACTACTAAAAGTAGGAATAATAAGAAGAAATGCTTCATTCCCCCCCAAAGCTAGGAAATATCTGCTACAACAGCTAAAACATGATAAACTATTTACTGTAGCTCAATATAATATCACCCCCAATAAAAGATCACAGAACAAAAATGCTCAGAAAGACAAATGTTGAATCAAAGGAGGAGCTCTATTAAACAGAAAATACAAACAAGGTGAAAAGGCAATTCAGCAAATCAAAATCTAAATATGATACAATAAGAAGCTTAAACTCTAATATGAAGCCAGGTGTTGTGGTATGAGGTGGTGAAGACTTTCTGTAGCTGTCCTTGGAGCAGTGGTGCTGAAACAGTCGTTAGAGACAGTGTTCATTTGAATGAGCAGTAAGTGGTGCAGAGGGAAGTCAGGATCCATTAATTATACACATCCATTCACCACAGTCATTTGTGTGCCATTTGTGTCAGCTATGGAGGAATCCAAACTGTTGAATCATACCAACAGCAGCAGCAACGACGAGTCACCTCAGCAAGTAAGACGTACCCATTCCAGCATCAGGCATTGTGGCATGGGCGCATCTTATTCAGCCCACAGAAATGTTCTTTCGCAGTAACAAGTCTGGGCTTACACCACTTTTCAATCATAACAAGTGCATTCTCTGCACATTTCTTCTTAGTGCTCAGATTAATGTCCCCGTCTGCCCGGGAAGTCTGAATGTGGCAACGTCACCCCGCAATGCTCCGTGAAACACATCAAAACACACTCACTGTTTTCCCTCTGATCTTAATCAGCTCGCTCGGCTCGTACATACTGTTGTCCAAACACCTCACATTATCATCAGCTCTGAAAAACCACTGGTAGAGCTCAGTTTACAAGACTTGCAAAACAAAAAACAAGGTGGCCATTTCATCACAAGGAAGAAAAAAGAAATTTGTCAGGTGAGAAAGTCATGAAAAAACACAGAAAAACAGCTGCCACTCATCATGGTACCGGGGAAAAAAAATTAAAGCAACAGTTTACTACTCAATAGTAAATTTTACTGAAATAACATTAGACTTATGGTTTATCAAACTTGAGACAGAGATATTCATCATATTATCTTGTCTTCACTTTTGACTGATACGATGGTAATATGCATCATCTCATATTTTCCTTTCTTACGTGTCAGAAAACTCTCTGCTGTCCTTTGTATTTTTGAACCCTGAAGCTCGACAGCGCTGGAAGTCTCAAAGCACTTTTGTTAGTTTATTATCACATGAAACAGTTATTCAACTTTCCAACTCCACTCCAAATTTTTTTCACCCTGGTCATGCGCTCCCCCGTGGCTTGCCTCTATACCCCCCATGTGGAGTCTGCCCCACAGTTTAAGAACCACTACACTCGGCTGCATTACCTGCCGAGCGCACTGATTCTGAACAGAAGTATTTTAACAGAATTATTTAGTAAATGGAGAAAAAAAACCACTTCAGCATTAGCAAACAGTTTCCTCTCTCTCTCTCTCAGAAAAATATATATATGTGTGTGTGTGTGTGTGTGTATGCACAGAAACTCATTCACTCTCAACAAATATGGATAGATAGAAAGATTTTGAAATATATATATTTCAATATATTTGAAATATATATATATTTTTATCAATACAAAGTGCCTTAAAAATAATCTGCTACTATAATTCCTTTATTCCCTGAACTACTGAACCAATTCAGATTGTAGGTTGGGGTCCTATGCCCAGGATCTCAATTATTTTAGAAATACTATAATAAAAATATTTTATTGTGCTCATGGCTTTACCTTAATCCTAAAATACTGCTCCCTTGCATGTAAATTCACTTATGCGATTAATGGACTTGTTTGCCCCTGCTACTTACTGTAAAAAACACGTTAAAATAACTTTCACACAGCAAATCCTTCTAAATTATTGCAGTTTTTCCGCTCTGTGAAAACCTGGTGCCCAGCACTGGCTGAGTGGTGACCACAAATGCTTAAACAGGCAAGACAGGGCACATATGTCTGCGGATGTGAATATAAGATATTTTCTTGGAGGTTTATGATGTGTGTAGAATTCAATCAGGACTCAAAGCTCGAATTAGGTGATTTATTTTTATTGCTTTTTTTTCAGTATTTTTTAAGGAACACTGGCTGCCTACTTATCTCTTAACTGCCACTCAAAGGTGATTAATGTTGTAGCAAGGTTAATCGACTTCCTTCTTCCCAGTGTGCTTTATCTCAGAGCGGTGTTGCTCATCAGAGATCACTGATGACTTGTAGCTGCAATATCTGAACTGCTTTTTTCTCACCTCTGCCTCTGCCTCTCATCGAAATTAATTTTTTTGATTCTATATTAGTTCTTTTTATTCATGGTGATATAGTAAAGAGTTACAAATAAGCACATCGTTTTC
Source organism: Bujurquina vittata (assembly GCA_015106715.1). Lineage (NCBI taxonomy): Eukaryota > Metazoa > Chordata > Actinopteri > Cichliformes > Cichlidae > Bujurquina > Bujurquina vittata. Next base: position 7,953 of record VUQK01032135.1, read on the forward strand.
TCTTGCATTATTGGACAAAATACAAAATTTCTTGGCCACTCAAAAATGGCGACAGAAGCTCTTTTCTTCTTCTTCTTTTTTTTTTTTTTTGCTTAACCCCACCACTTACTTTCATCTAAAAGCACGATAGAAGGTTAGATAAAAGCATCCAAGCCTTCCCAAAATACAAGCTTATAGAACAAAGTCAACAAAAGCCAGACACATCTAAGGTACTGAATTTATTCCGCCCCAAAAAGTCTTTGGCATTATTTTTGGCTGAGATCAAAGCTGTTGCGATTTATGAAGTGGTGATGTCTACTTCACTAAAGGTACTGATTGTACCTGTTCACAGCGACAGACATGGCCTCGCCCATGCTGAAAGCATGCAGCAACAGTGGCAAATCCACCACCCCCCAACCACCCTCCCCAAAAACCAACCTCCACCTCTAACCATCTACTCTCAGCAGCCAAAAAAGACCAAAAGAAGCATTGTTGTGAAAGGGGCTTTGGGAAAGTAGCAAAAAGCGTAATTTACAACATGGTATGGCCGATGCCTTCAGATGGGGGGGGGGTGCATTGTGGTGGGAGGGCTTGACCAAAAGCCAGATTTTTTTTAAAGCACACAGCTGTGCACATGTTCAAAAGAAAGCATGAAAGCACCGAGTTTGCCTGCAAGGGACATCTCAAATAACACATCCATTCAATTTGTCACTGAAAGGAACAGCGGCGAACGCAAGTCCCTTCAAAATTTCATTAAAATATTATAGAATCGAGCTAATGTTTTCAGCACAAAAGCTTCAGAGTAATGTTCAAAAGGGAAGTGGCTAACAATGATTAATAGCCTCAGAATAAGTAAACCTGATGTCCCATCTAGATCCATTAGCATCAATTATTCCAAACCTGGGCTGGCATTACAAACAATGATCCAGATTAAGCTGATGATCACATCCCAGACATATGAGCTTTCCAAATGCCAGCACAACTTATCATACTTCAACAAGCCCGTCCAACCGTGAACATTAGATACATCACAACCTGCTACCCCTTGAGGATGTTCTTTGTCTTCAAGTGGAAGGTGGGTAATGTGTTTGTGTGTGTATGAGGACAACACAGCTATGTTTGTACTGTCCGTGTCTCTGTGAAGGTGAGAACCAGCACACAGCTATGAATTCAGCCCCATTTAGCAGCCTGTCACTAGAAAAGACAATACGAATTTATGAAATAAAAAAAAATTATATCTCTAGTTTTTCTGTTTCAACGGTGGCCCTTTAGAACGCTCTACCTTGAGTCTAACATGACAGTGCTTTATTTTTTAGTTAACTGTTGAATGAGAATTAATCAATATACCCACAAACCGCAAAAAAAAACATGCTGGAAAGTGAAGCCAGTGCCATAAACCTGCATTCTTGCTAATGGCCAACAGGGGGCAACTTGTATGTTTGCAAAACGTTTAGTTGTATAAAAGTTTATGATAACATGACCTTGGGCTCTTTTGCTCATTCACTCGCATCACTTTTCATGAGCTCAGTCACTTGTTTCAAATTTTACAGAATGCGACATGATGGTTAGTTTGTAGATTAATAGATTACAGTCACAAAGGAGGATATGTCAGGGTATTATTTACCTTTACCCGTGATTGACAAGTCGTTATCCTAGGTTTATCAGATCATGGAGCGATTAAACTCCCCACCCACCACCCACCACCATTCTTGTCACATCTGTTTTCAAAACACCAACATGGTGATAGTAAAAGCAGTTAGCCTGCTGTAAAATGGGTCTTCGTTATTTGCTAGTTGTGATCAGAGGTGGGAAGATATGAAGTACAAATACTTCATTACTGTACTTACGTAGACTTTTCAGGTATCTTTACTAGAGTATTTATTTTTCGGACTACTTTTTACTTTAACTCCCTACATTTTTATGTACTTTCTACTTCTTACTTTTTCAAAAAAAAACAAAAATAAAACTTGTTACTTTAGGTTTAATACATCCGGTCAGTGTGGGAGCCAGCTCCTGATTGCCAGCAGGGTTTTTTGGAAGCTGCAGCAACGATGGGAGGGAGGGTACAGACCAGTGGGGGGCCGTCAGGGCCTGCAAGGCCTTCTCTGCAGGCCTAAAAAATATCTGAATCATATTAATTATATTTTTTCCATCAATACTTGTTAAATAATTCCAAATGGTCTGTACGGTTCCTTTCATAACTTTTCCCATGGTCGCGCTGTTTCCCGACGTGTATTTTCATATTAAAGCAGTTAACCAATCACATTTCAGCCATCATTTGTTGCTAGGGTCACAGAAATCTGCCCGGAGGCCTTCACAATCCCTTCTGCAGGCCTCTGTAGCATAGAATAAGCGTCTGCCAACCTGTTGGTTCAACCAATCAGATTTTGATTTGGCCGC